>SCDZ01000050.1:0-179452 GCA_004143845.1 Drosophila lacertosa
GTATTCTACCGAAGCAGGACTTAAAGTCAAGAACCAGTCCGCTGCGGTGAGCCGGGGTATAGACCCACACCAACACACCGTCAACTCATATCAGGAAAAAACTTTTCCTCCCCCTCAGATTGCACCCGGGCATTCAATCCTTGATACCGACATCGATATCTAAAAACCGGCAGACAACCGCGGACAAAGAATGTGAACTCAGAGACAGAACGATCTGAACAAAAAAACAGAGGCAATTCCCCCGGCAAAAGAATCGTTCGAAACGTCAGCGTCCTGATGGCCGGCCGAGCGTTGAACGCTCCTCTGGCGCTGGCGCACACATCTCTGGCTATCCGCCTTCTCGGAGCAGAAGAGTTCGGACTGGTCATCCTGCTTTATGCCTTTGCGCGCACCATCGCAGATTTCGTTGATTTTCAATCCTGGCAAACCATCCTGCATTTCGGCACCAAACCCCTGCAGGACGGCAATAAGCCAGCCTTCTTCAGAATCCTGCGTTTCAGCCTGACGCTTGATGCTCTTGCTGCGGGAGCAGGCGTTCTGTGTGGTGTCCTTATCTCTATATGGGGACGGCATATTCTGGGATGGCCCGACAGCCTCCATATTATGGGGCCCCTTTATTGTATCAGCATCCTGTTCATGGCTTCGGCAACCCCGATCGGGGTTCTCAGATTACTGGACAGATTCGATCTCATTTCCACTCAGGGTATTGTCTCCACCTGCATACGTTTCATTGGCACCGTCATTCTCTGGCTGACCAATGGCGGCATGATGGAGATGGCGCTCGTCTGGATTCTGGCTGAAATGACGGCAGGTAGCGTGCTCATGGTTATGGCCACAAAAGAGTTGCGACGCAGGAATCTTCTCGACGGGCTGTTCCATTCCGGAATGTCATTCACGGATATCCTGAATGGACCACAATTGCGGAAGCAGGCTCCAAACATCTGGAGCTTCACACTGCTTGCCAATCTGAACACGACATTGACTCTGGCCTTCAGTCACGTCGGCACCCTGATCATCGGAAGCCAGCTCGGCCCTGCCGCTGCGGGATATTATCGGATTGCCGGACAGATCGCCTCAGGCATCGCCAAGCCTGCCATCATGGCTCAATCCACGCTTTATCCGGAAATGGCACGTCTCTGGTCGCAAAACGCGCGACGTGAACTTTATCTCCTTGCCGCCCGCGCCGCGGGGGGAGCCGGCCTGCTGGGCACCTGTCTTTTGGGAGCGACCTGGTTCTTCGGAGACTTCATTCTGGACATCATTGCCGGACCTCACGGAAATGACCTTCTGGCATTGATGCTATGGTTGCTCGCGGCAGAAGTCTTGGCCATATGGGGTTTGCCCTTGGAACCGTTACTGTTCACCATGCACAGGACGGCAGCAGTGATCATATCCAGAGCACTGGATACGTTACTGTATCTGCCCCTTCTGGTCATTATGGTGAACATCTACGGTCTGGGGGGAGCTGGACCAACCCTGTTCGGGGCCACGGGCTTACTCTTGTTGATGCAGCTGGGTTTCATCACGGGTAACCGCAGGACAAAAACGGACACCTAATAGACTGATGCGCATACTTTTTCCTTATATCGCCCAGCCACATCAGACGCTGCACTCCCTCCCCATTGCGATGGAGGCCGCAGGACGTCACAGCGATATCAGCGTGCATATCGCCTGCGCTACAGCCACTCATCTGGACTATGCGCGCCATCTGGCCTCATTCTATCCTGGCGTCTCCGTGCAGTTCGAACTTCTGAAGCTTCCACGGCTGATCCGGCAGCATGTAGAACGTCACGGGCATACGGTTATGTCCAAACTGGCGAGCCTTTTTTACAACAAAAATTATTTCTCCTCGTTTCAGGCCATCGTCGTCCCTGAACGCACCTCCCTCTATTTACGCAAGTTGGGCGTCCGTACGCCTCGCATGATCTGGACCCGCCACGGAGCTGGAGATCGTGCTGTCGGTTTCGCCAGAGATGTCCGTTTGTTCGATTACGTCCTGATGGCTGGACGCAAGCTCGAACAACGCCTTCTGGCGGATGGTTCCATTCGCCCCGGACGTTACAAGACTGGGGTCTATGCAAAATTCGATATGGTGCGGCGCCTGCAGCCTTCTCGTCCCAGATTGTTCGACAATGATCGCCCAACCATTCTTTACAATCCGCACTTCAGCCGCCGGCTGTCTTCATGGCCGCGCTTCGGATTGAATATTCTTAATCATTTTGCAAACCAGAATCAGTATAACCTTATCTTTGCTCCGCATTACCGTTTATTCGATAATAACCGCAAAGAAGTTGAACAGTTGCACAACAGATTTGACGGACACCCGAACATCCTGATTGATCCCGGCAGTCCGTGCAGCCTTGATATGACATACACGATGGGCTCGGATCTTTATTTGGGAGATGTCAGTTCACAAGTCGCAGAATTCCTTGTAAGACCACGCCCCTGCCTTTTCATGAACGCGCATAATGCATTATGGGAAGACAAACCGGACTACCGTTTCTGGTCGCTCGGGCATGTTCGCAGTACGTCCGATGACATCATTGATGCTGCTGGCCACGCTTTCGCCACACACAATGATTTCATTGAACGGCAAAAAGATTATATACGCGACACTTTCGACCTCACCGGAGAGACACCAACGGCCCCGGTCGGGGCCGATGCGATTGTCGATTACCTGAGAATGGCCAGCTGATGAACGTCATTACCCGTATGCCTGCTTCCGACACGGACTTTGCCCCTGCAGCCGCGATCGCAGTTCCGTGCAGTCAGTCAGGCACAGCACGCCGGCTTGGCAACTTCTCCACCTTCACGGCGGCACTCGACTATGCCGCGACCGGTGCAGCAGGCTACAATATATATTCAGGACGTGGGCAGCTTCTGGAAGTCCTGTCCTACGCACGTTTGCGGCAGGAAGCGCAGGACACGGCACGTCGCCTGCTTGGGCTGGGGCTGCAACAGGGTGAGCGCGTTGCCATCATTGCCGATAGCGATGGCGATTTCGCACGCGTTTTCTATGCTTGTCAGTATGCTGGCCTGGTTGCTGTCCCGATGCCTCTGCCTGTCGCTTTCGGGGGGCGCGAAAGTTATATCGCCACCCTGCACGGCATGATCAGCAGTTCGGAATCATCAGTCGTGATCGTTCCAAAGCTGATAGCAGGCTGGACGGAAGAAATCGTCTCTCCCTTTGACCTGCGTTTCGGGGGCTCCCCGGAACAGCTCCTGGCTCTTCCGGTTGCCGATCATGACCTTCCGGACATTTCTCCGGATGCTCTCTCTTACCTGCAGTTCTCTTCCGGCAGCACTCGCTTCCCCAAAGGCGTCTGCGTCACCCATCGTTCAGGCATGGCAAACGCCGAAGCAATCTGCCGCGATGGTCTGAAAGTTCGACCCACCGGTGATCACTGCGTTTCATGGCTCCCCCTCTATCATGACATGGGACTGGTCGGATTCTTTCTGACCCCGATGACCTGTCAGTTGAGTGTCGACCTGCTTCCTACCCGTGATTTTGCGCGTCGTCCGCATGTGTGGCTCGACCTTATTTCCCGCAATCGGGGAACACTGTCCTACAGCCCATCCTTCGGATTCGAGCTGTGCTCCCGCCGCCCACCGGCTCCGGATCTGGACCTGTCACATTGGAGAGTCGCCGGAATTGGTGGTGATATGATCCGCACCCAGGCACTTGAAGAATTCGCTGAGCGCTTCGCCTCTGCCGGGTTCAGCGAAAAGGCCTTTGTGCCAAGCTACGGCATGGCAGAAGCGACACTGGCCATCAGCTTTGCTCCTCTGGACACGGGCCTCCGCACTGACACTGTTGATCTCCGTCGTCTGGAAAATGAAGGGCTTGCGGTTGCATCCGAAGATGTTTCCATCCCCCTGCGCACGTTTGTGCTGTGTGGTCAGCCCCTGCCCAACCATCAGATCGAAATCCGTGACAGCAAAGGGACAGCACTGCCCGAACGCAAGATCGGCAATATCTACGTCAAAGGCCCCAGCCTGATGAGTGGCTATTACGGCCTGCCTGAGGAAACGAAGGAAGCGCTGGATTCCGACAAATGGCTCAACACAGGTGATCTGGGCTATATGCTTGATGGTCAGATCGTCGTCACCGGACGCGCCAAGGATCTGATCATCATCAACGGCCGCAATATCTGGCCGCAGGATCTTGAATGGTCCGCTGAACAAGAAGTGCAGGGTCTTCGTTCGCGTGACGTTGCCGTGTTCTCCGTGGACGATGAAGAACAGGAGCGGATTGTCGCACTGGTGCAGTGCCGTCTTTCAACTCCGGAACGTCGGGATGAACTGAAAGAAGAAGTCACCCGGGTTTTCAGACGCCTTCACGGCGTTGACGTCGATGTCGTTCTGGTGCCGCCTCACTCTCTGCCTCAGACCTCTTCTGGCAAACTGACGCGTGCAAAAGCGCGCGCCATGCTTCTGGCTGGAGATTTTGCGACACAAATAACGACCGAAAACGTAGCGGCCTGATCCAGATCATCGATACGCCACCAGCGTCCCCCATGCGGAACGTACCCTGAGCCATGGCGTATCACTCAGGTCAGCCCAGAGGATGACTTTCTACTCATTTTCGTTCAGATACGGGGAAACAGGTCAGATATCTTTCCGGCACGGCCTTCAGGCTGACTGGAAATGTTTTAGCGCGGAGTTTTTTATACATGCTAACTGCTGATGAGATTTCTGCAGTCATTGTCGGGAAGCTGCTTTCGAATCCCAAGGTTCCACGCGACATTTCCGGGTCAAGCCGCATTGTAGAAGACCTGGCGTTCGACTCTCTCGCGGTCATGAATTTTGTCATGGAAATCGAAGATGAACTCGACATCTCGATCCCCCTTGATCGTCTGGCCGATATCCGCACCATTGATGACCTCGCGACCACGATTGTCGCTCTCCGGACAGATTCATGACACTGCTGAGTAAATTCGACGACGTCCATAATCGTCTGAACAGCCTGACCGGAGCTGGTGGGCGCAATCCGTTCGACGTCGTCATCGAGAGCATCAACTCATCCACCACCGGCATTATCGAAGGCCGCGAGACGCTGCTGTTCGGCACCAATAACTATCTGGGCCTGAGCCAGCTTCCAGCGGCCATCGAAGCCGCGCGTGAAGCTGCAAACAGTTTTGGCGTCGGCACCACCGGTTCACGAATTGCCAACGGAACGCAGAGCCTGCATCGCCAGCTTGAAAGGCGGATTGCCGATCATTTCGGCCAGCGGGACTGCATGGTGTTCTCAACGGGATATCAGGCCAATCTGGGCATGATCTCCACTCTGGCAGGAAAGGATGATTTCCTTTTCCTTGATGGAGACAGCCACGCCAGCATTTATGATGCTGCAAAACTTGGCACGGCGCAGGTTATTCGTTTCCGCCATAACGACCCCGAAAATCTGCACCGCCGTCTGAGCCGCATTCAGGGAGAGCCCGGCGGCCGACTGGTCGTTGTCGAGGGCATCTACTCCATGACCGGCAACGTCGCTCCCATCAAGGAGTTCGCGGACGTAGCCCGTGAATGCAACGCCATGCTGCTGGTGGACGAAGCGCATTCTTTCGGCGTCCTTGGAGAAACCGGTCGAGGCGCAGCGGAAGCTGCTGGCGTGCTCGATCAGGTCGACTTTATTGTAGGCACATTCTCGAAAAGCTTCGGAACCGTTGGCGGTTACTGCGTTTCAAATCATCCGCAGCTTGATTATGTCCGCCTTCAATGCCGTCCTTATATGTTCACGGCGTCCCTTCCCCCTGAAGTCATCGCAGCAACCATGGCGACTCTTCAGGAGATTATCGACCGGCCTGAACTACGCACACAATTGATGGACAATGCTGCCCGTTTCCATGCCGGCCTGAACCGTATCGGCTTAAGCACAGGTCCGCAGGTCAGCCCCGTCATTGCTGCCGTTCTTGATGAAGTTCCTCAGGCCGTAGCTCTGTGGAACAGACTTCTGGACCTTGGCGTTTACGTCAATCTCAGCCTTCCACCAGCAACCCCCGATGACCGCCCGCTTTTGCGCTGCTCGGTCATGGCGTCCCACACTGCGGAACAGATTGACCGTGCGGTGGATATTTTTGCAGAAGCTGCCCGCGACTGCGGTTTATCACTGACACCAAAGGACTGACACCATGGACGGCCCTGACTTCATGTCAGGCCGTCCGTTCCTTTTTGTCACCTGTTGCCCTGCTGGCTGCTTTGACCGCAGACAAAAGACTGTCTCGCCTGAATGGTTTGGACAATGTCTCGATATTGGCTGGCATACCGGGTCTTTGCGGCGTTCCATCGGTTCCAAAATCACCTGACATGCAGACCACACCCGCCGTCGGATGACGTTCCCTCAGAATACGGGCAAGACGGAAGCCATCCAGAGCACCGGGCAATTGAATATCCGTCACCAGAATGTCCGGAAGCTCACCTCCCGTATCAAGAAGATCAAGCGCCGCATCGCCGTCTGATGCTTCCATGATTCGATAACCGGACATGCCCAGAATCGTCACCACGATATCGCGGATTGCCGGATCATCTTCGACAACCAGAACCGTCTCCGCTTTTGAAACTTCCACTGGTTCTGGAGTAGATGTCACTTCAACAGGGCGATCTGCACGAGGCAGCCAGAGTGAAACGCGGGTTCCACATGATGGTGCGGAAACAACTGTGACCCGGCCTCCGGCCTGATGCACGAAATTGACAACCATCGACATTCCCAGGCCGGTGCCATCGCCATTTTTCTTGGTCGTGAAAAACGGCTCAAACAGGCTGCTGATAATTTCCTGGGACATGCCCTCGCCGCTATCGATGACATCGAGACGCACCCATGAGCCCGCTGCTATGCAACCGCTATCAGAAGCGATCCGCATCACGCGTCCATCTTCCACCGGCAAAAGCATCAGATCCATTTCCGACAGGAACGTCATGTTCGCAGCGTCGATCCGGATTGTGCCTCCCTCGGGCATGGCATCCCGGGCATTGATGGCAAGATTCAACAAGGCGCTTTCAAGCTGGGCCGTGTTGACCCGGAGCGGCCAGACATTCTCGACGTTCCGACACTCAACATGGATGCCCGATCCGATCACGCGTGCAAGCAGGCCCCGCATCACGTCAAAAACATTCGCGACCGAAATAGTTTCGGACAGGGGAGCCTCCCGTCTGACGAATGACAGAAGCTGTCCGGTCAGGGCTTCCGAACGTCGGGCCGCATGGGCTGCCGCGTCCAGACATTCCTGACGCCGGTCAGCATCTGACAGAGCCGTGCAATCCGAAACCAGTTCGAGATTGCCCAGGATAATTGTCAGAAGATTTTTAAAATCATGCGCGATGCCCGCCGTCAGTTGACCAACGGCGCGGAGTTTCTGTGCCTCACCCAATGCGCGTTCGCTTCGTAAGCGCAGCGTGATGTCGTTCACTGTAATCACGAAACCGCTCTGGCCACGATGTGTTCCATCGGGCGCATCAAAGCGGGTCCGGCTCAACTCCAGATCCGCGCCATTCAGCCCCCTGCATTCCACGCTCACCGGAAGGGCCTTGTCACCCTGACGCAGGCTGGCTTCAATCTGCTCGAACGGCTCCAGAAGCGGCATGCCTGAGGCGGCGAGGATCTCGGTCAACTCCGCATAGGTCACACCCCGCTGCAAGACATCGCCCCGCAGCCCGCAAATTTCAGCAAAACGATCATTCCAGTGCCGCAAACGACCATCCGCACCGAAAACGACCACTCCAATCGTGAGACTATCGAGCACGGCACGTAACTGACGCGCCAGATTCCTGCTTCCCGCCTCCGCGCGAGCGGCCGCCAAAGAAGCGCGATCCAGAATCCAGCCAGCGGCTCCCATGATCAGGACACCGACGATAATGCCGATAATATCCAGTCGCTTCTGCCAGTCCGTGTTCCGCAGCAAATCAGCCAGACGCACAACACGATCAGCATTATCAACACGACTCAAGGTCGCGAGATTATTGTCGATACCCGTCAGGACAGTGTCCGTATCAGCCCGTTGCAGGAAAGTGGCCGGTTCGTGAACCCATCCCCCGATCTGTCGCAACGCATCACCAACCTGACGCAGACTGTCGGAACGGTTGGCGCCAAGCCTTTGCTGTATTTCAGCAAAGCCGGGATATTCTTTTTCCAGCTTCGCCAATTCCTTCACGCTGCTAGAAAAACAATCCTGCTGAGCCTGAACCGGGGTAGAACGCCAAGCATAATAACAGATACGCGCCTCACTCACATCGCGCTGCATCTGTCGGAGATATTGTTCGGACCAGGCGCTCTTACCATCCAATTCGCCATGTCGCGCCATCTCGTTGCCAAGCTGCATCGCCATGGTGCCAAATGTAATGATCAGCAGAGCAGCTCCAAGCAGGGCTAGAAGCTGCGCTCTCCGGGCGGGATGTCTTGCCATAAAAACTCCGGGAAATAGGAGATTTCGGAAGTAAAGGGCCGTTCCAGCAGCATTGCACCCCGCATCAGGAGGCTTCAGCTTCGGTCTGCCTTGCAGTCATCGCGGACAAACGCCGCCCCAAAACAAGTCCGGTTGCTCCAGCGGCCACGAACAGAAGTGTACCAGCAATGGCCGTCAGACGCCAATCGGATGCGTTCCCCGCATAGACACCGCCGCCAAGCAGAACGAACATGAAGGTCTGAGGCAGACCTCCCATCATGGTGGCGGACAGGAATTTCCACACACTCATACCAGACACACCGGCCAGAAGATTCACCAGAAACGCGGATCCGACCGGCAACATACGCAGCATCAGAACTGTCAGAAACGGTTCAGCCGTCAGAATCATGTCCAGTCGCTGGAAACGGCGCCCCAATTTCTGACGTGCCCATGACCGTCCACCATAACGTGCCATCCAGAAGCACATAATGCTTCCGACCGCCGTCCCGAGGGTCGCTATCACGGTCCCCTCCATCAGCCCGAATGTGCCACCCGCGGCGAGACACATAACCTGCCGGGGAAGGCCGAACAGACACCACGCCGTTGCAATCACAAGGAATGCGAGATGTCCCCACGGCCATATGCGGAAAATATCCGTGCGTGACAAAAGCTGCTGCGGCAGGGATGTCTCTCGCAGGGCAACAACACCCAGCAACAGAAGCCCCAGAATCAGGACCGGACGAACAAACAGCTCTGCCGTATATTTCGTTCCAGGAAGCGTATCTTTCATATCTGATGCGTTACACAGGGCCATCCATACAGACAAGCAGAGCCGACGATGTAATTTTACAGGTTCTGAATAGGCACGAATGTATTACAAAGCATTTATTATGCAGAACGCAGACTCCCTCACACCCCGCCACCGCCACCTGATCTCCGGCTGGCTGTTCCTTATCTGCTTCATGATCCTCGGCATGATTGCCTTGGGCGGTGCAACGCGTCTGACCGGTTCGGGCCTGTCCATCATGGACTGGCGCCCGGTCACAGGCATGATTCCCCCGCTCTCGCATGCCGAGTGGGAGCGCCAGTTCGAGTTGTATCAGGGGATTCCCCAATACAAGATTCTCCATGAAGGCTTTGGTCTTGCCGGATTCCAGAAAATTTTCTGGCTTGAATGGATCCACCGTTTCTGGGGGCGGATCATCGGGCTGGTTCTTCTGCTCCCGCTGATCATCTTCGCTGTGAAAGGAATGCTCACACGCGGATTGATTCTCCGCCTTCTGCTGTTTTTTGTGCTTGGCGGACTGCAGGGCGGCATCGGTTGGTTTATGGTGGCTTCAGGCTTCCGGGCGGACAGCACCGCTGTCGAGCCGGTCCGCCTCGTCCTCCATCTTTCAGCCGCCTTCGCGCTTTATGTCGCCATTCTTTGGACTGCCATGTCGATCCGCTGGCCAACCATCCAATCTCAGCCGGACCCGGTTGCAGCCCGATATACCCGTAACCTGCTGATCACTTCCATCGCACTGATCGTGACAACCGTGATCGCCGGAGGCTTCACAGCAGGAACTCATGCGGGGTTCACCTTCAATACTTTCCCATTGATGGACGGGCATCTGTTCCCGGTGGGCTATGATCGCCTGTCCCCCTTCTGGCTCAACTGGTTCGAGAATATTCCGGCAGTCCAGTTCAATCATCGTCTTCTGGCGACCCTGACCGCATTCATTACCGGGCTTACCGTCTTTGCCGGCCTTCGCCAGAGCAATCTTGCTCCCATGACCCGCACGGCACTCACGCTCCTTGGCTGGGGTGTTGGCATCCAATATCTGCTGGGCGTGACAACCCTGCTGCTGGTTGTCCCTGTGCCGGTCGCGACCCTTCACCAGACATTTGCAGCCATTCTGCTCGGTCTGAGCCTGTTTGCCCTTCACACATTGCGCCGTCCGGCCTGAAAGCCTGTCGGAATCTGTTGTCGGATTTTGCCTCCGACAACAGATATAACCTTCAAATAAGCCCCTGCGCTTTTAACAGGCCAAACGCCGCCAGAGAGACCATGCAGGTCAGGCGGTTCTCCCGCACCATTGCTTCTACTTCCGCCAGCGGCAATGTGTGACAGGTAATATCCTGTTCCGTCGCCTCCCGTGCATCGACCCCTTGCACCAGATCTGTTGCCAGCCAGACATGCCCCTTCTGTGTTGAATATCCAGCGCCCTGCCACAGCGTTCCTGCATAATGCATTCGTCCGGCAGTCAACCCTGTTTCCTCTCGCAGCTCACCCATCGCGACATCCGCCGGATTGGCATCAGGCCGGGTTTCCCACATCCCCATAGGAAATTCCCATAACCGGCGTCGAACCGGATAGCGAAACTGCTGGATCAGCGTCAGAACAGGCCCCTCTGCCGTCATTCCCAACGGCACAATCACCGCAAATTCACCACGTTCCACAATGCCATACAGCCCGTCCTGTCCATTTGGCCTGCGGATGATATCTTCCCTGACACGGGTCCATTTATTCTCATAGGCCACGCGCGTGGAAAGCGTCTGATACCCTCCATCCGTATCCTGATCTGTCTCTGTCCCCTGCATGATCTGTCCTTAATCCCATGGGCTGTTACCCGTGAAGTATGAACAATCCGGACACCAGATTGCCATTCCATCTTTCCGCTCTAGAGCAAGTTTATGCAGTGTCTGTCGTTTTTGGGGAGAGAGGATCTGAAAAATTTTCCAACATTAAGGATATCAAGACAGATCATGAAACAGACTGGAAACTGATATCGATAATAATAACCGAACTGATTTATTTCATGTTGTTCACTCATCGAATGGCAATGATCAATTTATAAAACCAGGAAATTATTACTGTAAAAACACCCCCAAAAATCATGTATTCAGTCTTTGCGGGAGCATGGTCAATACTTTTCCAGGACGTCTGTTTTTCTTTGAGAATTTTGAATGTTTCTTTTTATTTCAAAAAAAAAATAAACACACTTATGATCAGGAATTACTCTCAATATGGATATCAAGGGCGACCGCTGACGCGGCCCCCCTTATACATCAGACAATGGCAGACAAGACTATTGATGCGAATATTCAGTAGCCTCGACCGCCCATGCCACCATTATTCATTCCTCCATAATTCATATTGCCACCCATGCGTCCTGGACCGCGACAATATCCGTTCATTCCTCCACAATGCCCCATTCCGGCACCTGGCCCCCGATGACCATGATCGTGATGATATCGATCCGGACCACAGGCTGTGAGCGATGAAACAGCAATCAAAGTGCAAACAGCGATAATTTTTTTCATGTTTTCTTCCTTCAATCCATCATGTTTCTGATCATTCAATGCCGCAATATTCAGGCTATTCAAAGGCAGCCGCAATCAAGCCAATCTCCGGGAGAAGATCCTGCCTTTACGCGCGATATTTTCATCACGATCATTTAATGGACACGAGTGGAAATATAAAATTTCTTTTGGTTCAATTGAGAACATAACAAATATATTTATGGATTTTCGCCCGAACCACAACAAATAAACCGGTTTTTTATCGAGATAATTCGAAAATACATAGATATATTCTCTTTAAATTCTCAATGCATTCAATCATGATTGAATGGAAAAACATCCTGCCGCATATGACAGTCATCATGATGATATATTTAGAATATGCTAGCGAGACAAAAATATCTTCTATCTGTCAGATCTTTGTCTGATCCTTGATCGTCACCTCCGGAACCGTCTTCTTAATGGCCTCAACACCATAAAGCGCTCCCGCCTGCTATTTATATCCCTCATTGACAAGGATGGCCTCTCCATTGTCCACCTTCAGATAAAATCTGAATTTATCTGCCTTATACTTGATATACCTCAAAATTCTCTACCTTATTACATGGTTGAGACTATTTTCAACTGTCATCGCCCCAAGATTATCCAGAACGGAAGACTGAAAAAGAGCTCCATCTCAACATGGGATAGATGGCTGACAGGCTGTCTCCAAAATCCTGAAGACATTGCATGATACATTCCCCGGATTTTGTCTATTCGATATAAAAACAATAGTTATGTTTATCAAAAAAATATCAACGATACTCAATTCTCCATGCTGGATCAGCCAGCGGCATCCCTATCCATTCTCAAATTGAAATTTCATAATAAAATCGTGTTTCTGACTGGTTCCCAGATACGCATCTGCGAGTTACACTCGGTTGTTGTCAAAATCATATACTTTATCTCACCCCCAACATCTGCTTTCTATTTCCACAAAATGTCATGATACTTGAGTGAAGAAATCTGGGAGACCCTGAATGACCATCAAACTGTCCGCCGTCGCCGTATTCTGTGGATCCCGTTTCGGGAATGATCCTGTATGGCGTGAAGCAGCGATGGCAGTCGGGACTGGGCTGGCCGAACAAGGAATCCGCCTTATCTATGGTGGTGGATATGTTGGCCTCATGGGTGCCGTGGCTGATGCCACCATTGCCGCCGGTGGTGCCGTAACCGGCGTTATCCCTGAGTTTCTCAAAGCACGCGAAGTCATGCATGAAGGTGTTTCGGAACTGATCGTGACGACATCGATGCATGAACGGAAAAGTATCATGTTCTCCCGCGCGGAAGCCTTCCTGATCCTGCCCGGCGGCTTCGGTACTTTCGAAGAAATGATGGAAATCCTGACATGGAAGCAGCTCAAGCTGCATAATAAGCCCATTCTGGTTATAAATGTTGCGGGATGGGCCGACCCCGTTCTGAACATGCTTGATGCCGCCGTCGCTCAGGGCTTTGCTTCAGAAGACGCCCGTGCCCTCCTGCAAGCGGTTCCGGACGTGGATTCTGCAATGCAGTTTCTTTCTACTGTTATACCTGAAAACGACGAGCAGGCGGTGTCCAGAGAGACTTTTGCACGCGAACATCTCTGAAAAACAGACCAAACCTCTTGCGTCTCTGCCCGATGAGGGATATACGCGCCGCCACCGGAGTGTAGCTCAGCCTGGTAGAGCACTGTGTTCGGGACGCAGGGGCCGGAGGTTCGAATCCTCTCACTCCGACCAGGAATCGTAGATTTAAGTTATATGCCCTCGAAAGTAATGCCCTTCTCGCGGCAATTCGAGGGATAAACCCTCTTCATCCCGACCAATGTCAAAAAATGCTTAATGCGTATGCAGGAACGCACTTTGATAAAGTGCGTAGAATCCTGATTAACGACCTTTTTCCTGCACAATTCCCAGAATAAAAATTAAATCATCGACATCAATTTTACATGTTGACGCATGTTTTGCGTAACATTTTGCAATTGATCTATACCAGAAAAACACTCTCTTATTTTATATAACCGACTGACAAAATAGATATTCACCACAATAGCAACGTTCGGATTCACGCAACCGTTTTGCTGCCTCCCGTTACAATAGCGTTGTATTTTCCTTCATAAGTGACGCGTAACATCGAACAGGCATGCCACGATACGGTCACATTAATACAGCACATCCCTTCCACTGAAGCCTGCCATTCCCCATCTTCATTTCATGATCGGGGTGCTGGCACCCCAACAGATGAGAACCAAACTCTTATCTTTCCACAAATCCCAAGCGGAGAGACCTCCTCCGTGCAGGGGAGAAGCAAACAATGAAGACGCAGAAAATCCTTTCTATTCCTCTGATTGCATTGTTTTCAACGGGTATGGTTCTCCTGCCACCAACCGCTGGCCATGCTCAGGGCGGACCAGGAGGGGGTGGATTTCACGGCGGGGGACATGGTGGTGGCCCCGGTGGTGGAGGGTTCCATGGTGGAGGTCCCGGCGGCGGATTCCATGGCGGTAATCCAGGATGGGGTGGAGGAGGATTCCACGGTGGAGGCCCCGGCGGTGGGTTCCATGGGGGCAATCCAGGATGGGGTGGAGGATTCCACGGCGGCGGCCCAGGCTGGAGGGGCCCTGTCGGGGGCGGATTTCACGGCGGGGGATGGGGTGGCCCCGGTTGGAGAGGCCCCGCATGGGGGTGGGGATGGAGAACGCCAGCTTATTACGGCTGGGGTGGATACCCATATGCCCGTGGATGGGGCGGATGGGGTTGGGGATGGGGTTGGGGGGCACCTTTTGCCTTCGGCTCACTGCTTGGCCTGAGCATCGGCGCAGCCGCCGCGACAACCGCCACCACCAACAGCTATGACTACGGCTATACACAATATTCAAATCCCGCCGGAGGGTATGTGCAGGCTCCGGCCTATTATTCCACGCCCACCACCAATGTCGTGACCTGCAACCCCGGCCTTGTGTTCAATCCACAAAGCCAATCCTGCGTTCGTGAGTAAAATATAGAAGTCTTCGGCCTGATCCTGACAACCTCACACGAGGTAAAAGGATAAGGACGGGTAGTGAATCTCCGGAGTTCGGCATCGCTACGCATGCCGGACATTTCATTCCCGAATGTCCCGGAGAGTTCACGATTGACCGGCCAGAATTTCAATGCCTGCCTAGATTTCGTCCGCACAGCCGAAGGCGGTTACAGTAACGACCCAAAAGATTCCGGTAACTGGCTGACAATCGCAAACAGGAAACAGCGCGTATTGATCGGCAGTCATTACGGCGTCAGCGCCACACTTCTTGCCGCGTGGTGCGCACCAAAACAGATTACCAGCGACGACATGAAAAATATCAGTCTGGAAACCTTCACTGCCATTGCCCAGTCTCAGTTCTGGAATCCCCTGAGCGCGTCAGCATTGCCCAGTGGAATCGATCTTATGGTGTTTGATTTCGGATGGAACGCCGGACTTCAAAGATCAGCAGTTCTCTTGCAACGCATGATAAACGCCCTGCCGGACGGGATCATCGGACGCCGGACCATTGCGGCACTGGAAAACACGTCCCTCACCGAACTTCTGGCACGCGCAGACGTCTCCGCCCTGACTATGCTTTACAACCGTATCGGCCACCCCTCCAGTGATCACAGGGACACCATCAGGGCGCATATTCTTTCACAACCCGGAGGGATCACATCCCTTCAGGTGATCATGCTGGGACAGATGCAGGAACAGACCTATCGCGAGATGCGCGGTTTCAGACGTTACGGCAGGGGATGGCTGGCCAGAACCCAGCGCCGCATGGAAACATCTCTGGCCATGGTCGCAGCCGCAGCAGATCGCAAATTTCCCCCTGGTGAGCATATAATTACCGGAATTCCGACAGAAACATGTAAGAATGACAGACAGTGAATCTCTGGACTTCAAAACAGTTGAGCCCTCATGAAATCTGCTGAAGCACCGACGTCAGAAGTTCTGCAGCATTTCCTTGGAAAAGCGGCCCGCAATTCCGCGCGCCTGTCACACGCCGACAGGCAGCGCATCATAACGCAGGTAGGACAGACAGCCATCGACTGCACCGCCAGCTATGTCGCCGGAGATCAGGAAGACATTGTCCGGGACAGCGCCGCTTTCATCGAACTTCTGGCAAGCTTGTGGATCGCGGAAAAAATCGACCCCGCAGCCGTCTGGAACGAACTTCATGCCCGGATTGAAGCCGGAGAGGTCTATCGCCGCCTGAGCAGAATTCCTGACCGCAAGGCGCCACGGCGCCGCTCCTGGCGTGTCACAACCACCAAGCTGCCCTGAAGATCCATCCCGACGTTCCGGGATGGACGACAGATATGGGCTGATGGCATAAGGCCGCACAACTTCGGAAACCATGCCTGACAACGGAAGGCGCGCAGCAGATGGCCGGCTTTTTGTCCGACTTTGCCAGTATTCTGACGTTACCTGATATCGTAGCCATGCTGATTACGATATTTTCGGCGCTCATGGGTCTGTGGCGCGGCTTTTCCCGCGAATTATTTGGGCTGACAGCCTGGCTTCTGGCAATCACCGGTGCCCTCCGTGGCTTCAGCATCCTGACCCCATGGCTGGATCAGAAGATTCCCAACCCGCAGATTGCCGCCATCATTGCTTTTCTTCTGATCTTCCTGCTCATTCTCATCCTCTGCTTCCTGATCACCGCGCGCATCACCTCCATCGTGAAGGCTTCACCGCTTGCCGGCCCTGACCGACTGCTTGGCCTGTGCTTCGGTCTTCTGCGTGGAGCACTGATTTCCCTGCTGCTGTTTGTTGCAGGCGACACTTTCATGCCGACAGAAGAATGGAAGGCTTTGACCCGAGGCAGTCTCATTTCTCCATTTGCAGACCGCACGAGCAGCTATCTACGCCCAATTCTACCCGCTTTTCTCACAAGAGGTCTTGCACAAGAAGGCCCGGCAGGTCATGAGCAGCGGCAACCGGACGGTTTCCCCGGTTCCGGAACTTTCTGACAGATGCCCGGTCTTATGCCGCAGACAGAATACCGCCCCGGGAGGCGCGATCATATGACGTTTTTTCCGCCCCGGTCACAGGCCGGACTTCAGGTGACACACTCCACACAGTCCCTGAATACGAATGTTCCTGAATGTGACGATCATCCGCATGAAGAGTGCGCGGTCTTCGGCGCATGGGATATCGCCGATGCAGCCGCGATCACCGCGCTGGGTCTGCATGCGCTGCAACATCGTGGGCAGGAGGCCTCCGGCATTCTGACTCATGACGGCGCTGGATTCCACTCACATCGTGGTCTCGGACTGGTTGGGGACGTCTTCGGCGATCCCCGCGTGATGGCGTCTCTTCCCGGCTCATGCGCCATCGGACATAATCGCTATTCAACGACAGGCGATACACTGCTGCGCAACGTGCAGCCCCTGTTCGCCGAGTTCGAATTCGGTGGCCTTGGTGTCGCCCATAACGGCAACCTGACCAATGCTGTCACGCTCCGCCGTGCGCTCGTCCGTCGGGGATGTCTGTTCCAGTCGACCACCGACAGTGAAGTTTTCATCCATCTGATCGCAATCTCTCTCTATTCAACGGTTGAAGATCGACTGATCGATGCGCTGAAACAGGTGCAGGGCGCCTATTCACTCGTCGTTCTCTCGGAATCGACCCTTATGGGTGTTCGTGACCCCATGGGTGTCCGTCCGCTGGTTCTGGGCCGCATTCCCGGTGCTGCGAATGATGCATCCGGCTGGATTCTTGCTTCAGAAAGCTGTGGCCTCGATATCTGCGGTGCCGAATTCGTGAGAGACATCGAGCCGGGCGAACTCGTCATTATCGACAAGAATGGTATTCGCTCTGTCCGTCCGTTCGCCAAGACCAGAAGCCGCTTCTGTGTCTTTGAATATATCTATTTTGCTCGCCCGGACTCGGTTCTCGATGGTCGCGCGGTCTATAACGTCCGTAAACGCATCGGCGAGGAACTGGCTCGCGAGAGCGCTGTGGAAGCCGATGTGGTCGTCCCGGTTCCGGATTCCGGCGTGCCCTCCGCCATTGGTTACTCTCAGGCAAGCGGCATCCCTTTTGAGCTCGGGATCATCCGGAACCACTATGTCGGCCGGACCTTCATCGAACCCACCGACCAGATCCGCCATCTTGGCGTTCGTCTGAAGCATTCCGCCAACCAGCCGATGATTGATGGCAAGCGGGTCATCCTTGTCGATGACTCCATTGTTCGGGGCACAACCTCCCGCAAGATCGTCGATATGGTCCGGGCTGCTGGCGCGAAGGAAGTGCATATGCGCATTTCCTCTCCACCCACGCGCCATTCCTGCTTCTATGGCATCGACACCCCGGAACGCAGCCAGCTTCTGGCCGCACAGAATGACCTGAAGCGTATGGCCGAACTGATCGGCGTCGACAGTCTGGCCTTTATTTCGCTGGATGGCCTTTATCGTGCGCTGGGACATGAAGAAGGCCGGAATCCGGAAAAAGTCGCCTTCTGTGATGCCTGCTTCACCGGTGAATATCCAATCACGCTCACAGATCACGATCTTGAATTCGGACCCGGCACAGCCTGATGATCGAGCCGGCGCCTCTGACCGGCCATATTGCGCTGATCACAGGCGCAAGCCGGGGAATCGGTCAGGCAACCGCCGTTCATCTGGGCCGCGCTGGAGTCCATTGTCTGCTGCTTGCCCGGACCATCGGTGGTCTTGAAGAGACGGATTCGTTGATTCAGGCCGCAGGTGGCCCACCTGCGACGCTGCTTCCCTATGATCTGACAGACCGTCAGTTTCTTCGGGATCTTGGGCCGACCATCGGCAGCCGCTTTCCTCAGCTCGACATTCTTGTGCATGCCGCCGGGATCGCCGCCCCCATCACCCCAATCAGTCATCTCTCGGACAAGGATTGGGACAGGCAGATCGCAACAGGCCTGACAGCAGGCATGGGGCTGCTTCGCGCAACGACGCCCCTCCTGACAAACAGCCCCTCGGCAGTGGCCGTTTTTCTAAAGAATTCAATGGCTGCAATGCCTCCGGCGTTGCATGGGGCTGCTGCGGTCGCACAAAGCGGATTTATCGCGCTGCTCGCTTCATGGAAGGCAGAAATGGCGCAATATCCCCATCTGCACATCCACAGTTTCGATCCCGGCCCCTGTGCCACACGCTTGCGGGCCGCCAGTTTTCCAGCTGAAAATCGCGAGGAACTGCGCAGCCCGGATCAGGTGGGCGCGGAAATCGCAACCCTATGCCTCACCCCCAGCCTCTTGCAGGAGCGGGAAAATGCGGGGAAAAATGAAACGGCCTCCGGGTAAGCCCGGATACCAGAGATCTGCAGGCAGGACAGACTTAATGACACTCAGACTGCAACGCCGGATATTTCACACCTGCACAGGCATTTTCCTGGCCTGTCTCCTGCCACTCGCGGCAGCGATGGCTGACGATGACGATGAGGAAAAGCATCCGGACATGCATGCTTTGGCAGCCAATCCGGGCATTCCAAAAGCCCACAAGGATTTCAGCGCCTACCGCTTCCGCCCTGAAGGCGATCTGGTGGTTGAACAACCTGATACGGGACGGTTACTGTTTCGCACGAAAGATGGCCGTCCGGATGGTTACGCCGTCCGGCGTGGCGGCAGCATCGTTTATTACAACGCGGCAGGACATCCAACGCGGGTGCAGCACCTGACTGCCGAGGAACAGGCGCGCTGAAATCTCGGGATTAATAAATCCCGACTTACCCGGCGGTTGAAACTGTTCGCACCACTTCATAAAGTGCGACAGACGCAGCGACGGAAACATTCAGACTTTCCATTCCGCCCGCCATATTCAGGCCGGAAATCTCGTCGCAACTCTCACGCGTCAAACGCCGGAGGCCATCTCCTTCCGCACCGAGGACAAGCGCTGCCCGGCGCCCTCCCAATGCAGAGCCGTCCAGCACGGAACCTCCTGCATCCAGTCCGATTGCCCACAAACCCGCTTCTTTCAGCTGAACGATCGTGCGGGACAGATTCACCACCCGCACCACGGGCACATGTTCCAGAGCACCAGACGCAGCCTTGGCCAGCACTGCACTTTCCGGAGGAGCATGACGATCCTGCATCACGACACAAGCCGCGCCGAATGCCGCAGCTGATCGCAGAATCGCGCCGACATTCCGTGGATCTGTCACCTGATCAAGAACCAGCACCGGCCCTGATCGCTCCAGAGCATCTTCCAGAGCCACAGCTTCCAGAGGTTCGACCAGAACCGCGGCCCCTTGATGAACCATGTCAGAGCCAAGAAAACGTTCCAGCTGCGTCCGATCCACGCGCTCCGTTTCGGGCGGCAGTGAACGCTGCATCCGTGTTTCAAGTTCCTGGGCTGCTGTTTCCGTCAGCAATATCCGCAAGATCGTGCGATGCGGATTCTCCAGCACCGCCTGAACAGCATGCAAGCCAGCAAGCCAGCATGGCCCACCGTTGCGTTGTGAGCCTGCTGAAGGTTTCCGACCGCGCGGGCGGGAAGATGAATGACCGGAATGCTGTTTTCCGGAAGAGCGGGAAGATGACATGCCCTCCCTATACTTCATTCAGCCGAAAAACGTCATAGTCCTGAAAGAAAAGAACTTCAGGCATTGACATATCCTTCTCTCCCCCGTAACTCCACCTGCACCGGAAGGGTGCCCGAGTGGCTAAAGGGGGCGGACTGTAAATCCGCTGGCGTACGCCTACGTTGGTTCGAATCCAACCCCTTCCACCATATTCCATATAAAACACATATTTATCAGATGCTTACGCAAAGCGCGTTGAGTGCTGTCCTTTTTCTACCCTCCCCTTAAAGAAAAATCGTTGCTCCTTCGATCGCCTGTGACGGGATGGGATATCAGCGCCTGAATTATGGAAACGCCAAAGCCTGGACTGACCAACCGCCAGTGACAGGCTATCATCCCTTCTTGACCTAACACCTTATTTTTCCATCAGTCCGACCTTGTTTTTCATGGCTCAAAAACTGGTCATCTCGCTTTATGCTGAGATGCAGGAAGGAGAGTGTCCGAATTTCGGGCACCCATAGATAGAGCAAGCCAAGGGCAGCGTACCGAATAACCCACACGGATGATTTCTTCCTGTCCGTGTGAATCATCGCATGACCTCCATCACGAAACACAATGGTCCCAAGAACCATCGAGCTACAACGCCTCAAAGTCATCGGAATGTTGGCGATGGTGTGTACTTATGGACCTTCTCAACCATGGAGGCATCTCCCATCAGGCTAATAGAGCGCATTCCAGCCTAACGGTCAGCCTCACTAACATTGTAATGATGTCGTGACGTGGTAACCATGTTTCTCCGGGTTCGGAGTAAAATGGTCAGAGCCGCTGTCGGGTGGGATGTCCGCGAATTATCATCATCCGCTGATGTATCTCCCGATACAATTTCACATCTTGAGCGTAGACAAACGTCAAACCCTCTGAGTCATCCGCGGGACTGGAGTGGGGTTGAGGAAGGATTGAGAAATGAGAAAAGGGTTTTTACTAGCAGCACTGGCTACACTGCTCGCTGGGTGCAACGGATTAGATCACAGCGGCTGCCCGACGGATCTGCAAAACCAGAGCAGCGACTCCTACGTGCGCACCTGCAACTGAACTGAGTTCAAGAACGGGCACTGACGCAGGGCAGGAACAAGGGGTGACATAACCACTCCTGTTGCTAAAAAGCTGATTGAAACGGACTCAACGCGCGTCTTTTTCTGCTTTGCGTCCGCCGGACTATAAATCGCCAAAGACGCTCGCGAAGTGTCGTCCGATAGATTTGCGGGATATTTCCCGCAAATCCTGTCTCTCCAGCGACACAACCCCTCAATAATGCCGACCGCGATCTACCACACCCACCAAAGCCTCTCCCGCCTGATAGCGACGAATATTGGCAATGATGCTGGTCACGGCACTATCAGGCTGCGTCATGCTTGCAATATGGGGTGTAATGACCACGCGGGGGTGTTTCCAGAGTGCATCTTCTGCCGGAAGAGGCTCTGGAACTGTCACATCGAGCACAGCCCACGATAATTGCCCGGACTCCAGAGCAGCCAGCAGGTCACTTGCCACGACCTGAGGCCCTCTCCCGGCATTGATCAGACTGGCGCCTTTCGGCAGCTTCGCAAACAGTTCCGCATTAAACATCCCCCGCGTTTCATCCGTCAGGGGCAGAAGACAGACGACGATATCGCACTGATGCAAAAATGCATCCCGCTGTTCAGCCCCGGCGAACACCGTGACGCCTTCAATGTCTCTTGGTGAACGATTCCAGCCGCTGGTGATAAATCCAAGGGATGCAATCGCTTTTGCGCACGGAATCCCCAATGCGCCCAACCCCATGATGCCAACCCTTGTGTAGGCCGCGACACGCTCCGGCCATACTTTCCAAACACATTCACGCTGCTGCTGCATATAAAGTGGCAAATCGCGGTGCACGGACAGGACCTGCGCCACAACATATTCAACCATACCCGCCGTCAGGCCCGGCTCAATCATCCTGACCAAACCGATATGTGCTGGCAGGGAAGACAGATCGAACTGATCAACGCCTGCTCCCAGTGAAAAGATCAGTTTAAGATTAGGGAATTTCTCCACGACGTCAGGAACAGGTGTCCACATGGCAATATATTCGACGTCCGCAGGATCACCATAATCCGGCCAGATATGCAGCGGCATTTGCGGCATCAGTTCCGCAAACTGATGCTGCCAGATCTCAGTAGAGCCACGTTCGATTTTCAGCACAAAAGACATCGATCTGATCCTTCACGAAATTACATGTGACATTATCGAATTTTTACAATGATCCCAAAATGGAAAGGGCTGCCACACAATGAAAGTGCGGCAGCCCCCAATACATACCCCCGATGACGGCAGTGGATCAGTCCTCTTCGGCCTCTCCACCTGAACCATCCATCATCGCTTCGGCGACAACACCTGCCTGCTCACGCACCTTGCGTTCGATATCCGCCGCCATTTCCGGATGATCCCGCAGGAACTGCTTGGCATTTTCACGCCCCTGTCCGATGCGCTGGCTATCACATGAGAACCATGCCCCCGATTTTTCGACAACACCGGCTTTCACGCCAAGATCCAGCAACTCGCCCATCTTGCTGATGCCTTCGCCATACATGATGTCGAATTCCACCTGACGAAACGGCGGGGCCATCTTGTTTTTCACAACCTTGACGCGGGTCTGGTTGCCGACGACCTCTTCCTTGTCCTTCACCGCGCCGATCCGGCGAATATCAAGCCTGACTGAAGCATAGAACTTCAGAGCATTACCACCGGTCGTCGTCTCCGGGTTGCCAAACATGACACCGATCTTCATCCGGATCTGATTGAGGAAGATCATCATCGTGTTGGAGCGGGCCAGGGTACCGGTCAGCTTCCGCAATGCCTGACTCATCAGACGGGCATGAAGACCTACATGGCTGTCCCCCATGTCGCCTTCCAGTTCGGCGCGGGGAACCAATGCCGCGACACTGTCGAGAACCAGAACATCAATCGCACCGGATCTTACGAGTGTATCCGCGATTTCCAGCGCCTGCTCTCCGGCGTCTGGCTGGCTGATCAGGAGATTATCAATATCGACACCCAGCTTGCGGGCATAACCCGGATCAAGCGCGTGCTCCGCGTCGATAAACGCGCAGACACCACCTTTTTTCTGAGCTTCCGCAATCGTGTGCAGAGCAAGGGTGGTTTTGCCCGAGCTTTCCGGCCCATAGATCTCGACAATACGGCCACGCGGCAGACCGCCAATGCCAAGAGCAATATCCAGACCGAGCGATCCGGTGGAAATGACGTCAGCCTGCTCTTTCGGTCGCTGACCCAGTCGCATGATGGAACCTTTACCGAACTGACGTTCGATCTGGCTCAATGCGCCCTCCAGCGCCTTACTCTTATCCATATCCGCCCTCAGACTCATTGCTTCCGTCAACACAGGCGCCCCTGCCGTAACAGGACGGGGAGACGCAACAGATGCCCGTGGAGGTGAAACTGTCACAGAGGTCAGCCCTCCGGCAATGCCGGGCAGGAAATCTTCTTCATGGTCGACCTTTTTCTGCGACGGAGATCCTTCCGTTGCAGCGTTCCCCTCTCGAACAGCCATCTTTTGTTCTCCGACAGCATTAACCATTTGTTCTCTATATGTATCCCATATAAGAACAAAAAAGGAACGAGTGCAAGAGGCAGATCAAAATATCAGGGAAGCCCTATCCGTTGCAAAATATCCTTGTCTTGAACGGCGACGTCTGCTCGTTCTTGTTCCTCAGAATAAGCAGAATAAATCCGGAGCACATAATATCCCCTGCAAGGTAACTCCGGACTTTCCTGGTATGGAGAAAACAACTCCCATGTCCCATCCAAAAACATTTACGAAGACCATTGCCTTTCCCGTGTCCATGCTCTCCGCAGTCATGCTCCTCAGCGCCTGCTCTTCCTCACTGAAAATTCCGGCAGGTCACTGGCAGGCAGTTGCGATCAATGACATCGCCCCGATCGGACCACAGATTCCGTCCCTGAACATCAGCAAGACCGGGGAAGTCAGTGGTCAGGGGGGATGTAACAGGATTGTCAGCCACATCGTCCGGAAGAGCCAGGCCCTTGTTTTCCAGAATTCCATATCAACACGGATGGCCTGCCCGGCGGCTCTCATGGAACAGGAATCAAGCTTCCTTTCAGCCATGAACAACACGGTCGCGATGTGGCTCAATCCGGACAGCACCCTTTTGTCCCTGAAAGCCTCTGACGGCACTGTTCTTGCTGTCCTGAAACGCCAGCAGGACTGACCTCTCGCCATAGCACTGGAAAAGCCAGTCGCATCCTGTCGCAATGCGCTGTATGAGGTCTCTCCCGCCACCAGGTCTTCTTCTGATCTGGAGGCAACAGGTTCGGGAGGAGTTCCTGCAGATGTCCGGCTGTCTGTTCCATCGCTATCGTGCGCACGTCCTGGAGGCGCTCCGCACTGTCGTTCCCGGGATCGGGGACGATATATTGGCTCGTGTGGAATTGACGCCAACACGCGACCCTTCCCATGGCGATATGGCCACGAACGCCGCTCTGGTTTCCTCCAAGGAAGCACGCCGGAAACCCGCCGATATTGCGGCTGAACTGGTCAGCATCCTTCAGAATGTGGAAGGTGTTGCCTCCGCAGCCTCCGCCGGTCCGGGCTTCGTCAACATCACCTTGTCTGCGGACACATTGCGCTCGGTCATTCCGGTCATCCTGCAGGACAGCGAAAACTGGGGCAGCAGCAACGCGGGCAATGGCATTCGCGTCAATGTGGAATATGTTTCCTGCAATCCGACCGGCCCGGTGCATGTCGGACATTGTCGCGGTGCCGTCGTCGGTGACGCGCTTGCCAGCCTTATGGCCAAGGCGGGATTCGATGTCAGCCGGGAATTCTATATCAACGATGCCGGTGCACAGGTCGCAGCGCTCGCCTGGGCCGCCTACTGGCGTTATCTCGAAGCGCTCGGCACGACGCTGACAGAAGACGAGTTCGCAGCACTTGCTCCCGGAGGCCTCCAGTATCGCGGCGATTATCTGATCCCGGTTGGAAAAGCCCTGGTCGAGGAATATGGGGCCAGTCTGGCTGATGCCGATGCCCGACCAGCCGACGCAGACACGTGGTTCACAATCGTCCGCACATTCGCCGTAGCCCGGATGATGGAAGACATCCGTGCAGACCTTCAGGCGCTGGGCGTGGCCTTCGACACATTCACATCCGAAGCGAAGGTTCTGGCGGATGGCGTCGTTGACCGTGCCATCGGATCACTGGAGAGCAAAGGCCTCCTTTACGAAGGCGTTCTCGAGCCTCCCAAAGGCAAATTGCCCGACGACTGGGAACCCCGCCCGCAGACCCTTTTCCGTTCTACCGGTTTTGGTGACGACGTTGATCGTCCCCTGCGCAAATCTGATGGATCGAACACCTATTTTGCCAATGATATCGGTTATCATGCCGACAAGGTTGCTCGTGGCGCCGATGTTCTGATCGACGTGCTCGGCGCCGATCATGGTGGTTATGTCAGCCGCATGAAGGCAGCCGTGAAGGCTTTGACTGATGGACGGGTGCCGCTGGAAGTTCTGCTGTGCCAGATCGTTCACATCGTTCGCGACGGACAGCCCGTCCGCATGTCCAAACGCGCGGGCAATTTTGTCACTCTGCGCGACCTTCTTGACGAAGTCGGCAAGGATGCTGTTCGCTTCACGATGCTGACCCGTAAGAGCGATGCACAGATGGAGTTCGATCTCAACGCGGTTGTAGCGCAAACACGCGATAACCCTGTGTTCTATGTGCAATATGCTCATGCCCGATGCCGTTCCGTGCTTCGTGCCGGTGCAGAGATGTTCGACACGGACAGCGTCACCGACACGGCGCTTGCCGATATCAAACCCGATGGCCTGACATCTGATGCCGAGACCACGCTGATCCGTCGCCTTGTCTCCTGGCCCCGGACCGTGGAATCTGCGGCTCTGGCCCGCGAGCCGCACCGGATTGCATTCTGGCTGGGTGATCTGGCTGCTGATTTCCATGCATTGTGGAACCGTGGCCGCGATGATGTCACTCTCCGCTTTCTGCAGGAAGATCAGCCGGAGGCCACGAAAGCACGTCTTGCCCTCGTGGCAGCGACAGCGACGACACTGCGCTCCGGCCTGAAACTTCTGGGCGTGGAACCGGTTGAGGAAATGCGATGAACGATGATCCTGACACCGTGTCTTCACCGGATCCACACTCCGAACGCCTGAACGCGGCGCGGGACCGGATGGCCGCGGTTTCAGACGAGGACAAGCTGACAGCGGGTCGTCCTTCTGCACCCCGTCCTCCAATAAACACGTTGCTCCAGAATATCCGTGTTTTTCAGGACCGGAAAACGAACAAGCTGATATGGGGATCAGCAGGCGCTGTCGGCCTGCTCGTTCTTGGTGCTGCATCATGGTCGTTGATCGGCCATCATCAGGAAGGCATTCCTGTGTTTGCACCTCCTCCCGGCCCTGTCCGCGACAAGCCCGCCAACCCTGGAGGGATGAGTCTTGGAATCTCCGTCCCGGATGAGACAACGGCCGATGGGAAAACCCATCTTCTCCCGCCACCAGAGCAACCTGATCCACAGGCTCTGGCCGCGAAACTGGGTGTTGCCGAACCACAGGCTGACAAGCCAGCCACTCCTCCCGCCACACCGCCTGCATCGACAGATACTGATCTTCCTGAAGAGCAGCCTGTCACAAAGGACGTGCTTCCTCCCAACGCGCTCACACACACGGCAGAAAATGGAGATCGGGTGACCGATATGCCATTGCCTGCGGTTCCACCTCCCGTAGCGGCAACACCCTCCCGGATCGTGGCCCCGGGAACCGTGCCAGACAAGCCAAAGAGTGTGGCGACCAAGAAACCTGTGACGGAGCCGCCTCCGCCCGTGACAAAGCCGGATGTTTCTTCCGCACCACAGACCGAACCCACGGGACATTACATTGTCCAGTTGGCAGCCCTGAATTCGGAAAGCGGTGCATTGCAAGAGTGGGAAAGATTGAAAGCATCAGTCCCGGATATGCTCAGCAATCATACGCCTCTTATCCAGAGGGTGCAGCATGACAATGCCATCTTCTATCGCCTTCGCACCCAAGGTTTCGCGAGTATCGCCGAAGCTCGGGACTTCTGTATTCAGATGCGTACACATGGTCATGCCTGCACACCTCTCCGTCCGTAACTATTTCCCGCATATGAGGTGGACCATCTTATGAGTCCCGCAGACGGCGTGCCTTCCTCCCCTGTCGCGGCAGAGGCAGGCGACCGGGCCCCATTTCTCTATCTGAATGGTTTCGAGGGGCCACTCGACCTTCTGCTTGAGCTTGCCCGGACCCAGAAGATCGATCTTTCAGGAATATCGATCCTGACACTTGTCGAACAATATCTGACCATTGTTGAAAGCGCCCGGAAAGTCCGGATGGAACTGGCCGCAGACTGGCTGGTCATGGCCGCGTGGCTGGCGTGGCTGAAATCCCGCCTTCTGTTGCCTGCCGAAGAAAATCCGGACACGGAAACGCTGGATGCCGCGGAGCTTCTTCAGGAGCGTCTGGAAGAACTGGCACGCATGAACAGTGCGGCAAGATGGCTGAACGCGCGTCTGCAGGTTGGCAGAGATGTCTTCCTGCGTGGCGAAGCCGAACATCTGGTCGAAATTGACCGTTCTGAATTATCTCTCGATATCCCTCAGCTTCTACGCGCTTATATGGCTGCCGTAAGACGCACCGCAAAACGGCGGGTCTATACACCACGCCTGATCCATTTCTGGACGGTTCAGGATGCATTGACACGCCTTCGCCGTCTGCTGGGCTCCATTCCTCCCGGCTGGTCATCTCTGGACGTTTTTCTTCCGGAGACTTTGCCGGGGATCAAAAATGAGGCGGACCTGCTGCACGCCCGTCGCGCCGCGATGGCCGGAACATTGCTGGCGGGTTTGGAACTTGCCAGAAGCGGCTCTGTCCAGTTGAAGCAGGAAGAAGCTTTTGGAAGCATCATGCTGCGGCAACAGGATGAACCCGACATGAACAATGCTGACACAAGCCAGGACGGAAAGCTGTCCAATGATACATGATGTGCTGAATAGCTCTGATACTGCTTCTCTCCCCCTTCCTGACGAGCAGATTCTACGCCTCACGGAAGCAATGATTTTTTCCGGAACTGCACCGGTCAGCACCCGTTCCATTCTGAATTTTCTGCTGGAGCACGATCTGATCCCGAGCGGCACGGAAGATGTGGGGAGTTTTGTGAACACCCTGATGGTCATGCTGCAAGCGCGTTACGCAGATCATGGCATGTATCCCGTCGAGGTCGCCGGTGGGTGGCAGTTCCGCACTGCACCGGATATCGCCTCCCTCCTGACGAAAATTCTTCCACGCCCGCGACGTCTGGCAAGGGCCGCGATGGAAACATTGGCCATCATCGCCTACCATCAACCTTGCACACGCGCAGAAATCGAAGAAATCCGTGGCGTCAGCCTGAACCCAAACGTTCTTGATGCACTCATCGAAGAATCACTGATCGCACCACGCGGCCGCAAGGAGGTTCCCGGTCGGCCGGTGCTCTGGGGAACGACCCCCGACTTCCTGCGTCATTTTGGATTGAAGGCCCTTTCCGAACTTCCACGCCGGGAAGAACTGATGATGGACATCCCTGATGGTCCCGTCAGCCGGGAAGAAACTTCTCCCCCGAGAGCTCAGGCAGAGACGGATAAACAGGCAGAAGGTGCGGAAACCGCCTGATCGTGTTAGTCTGGGAGTCCGACTTAAATCAGGCCGAAGTATGCTGAAACACCGATACTCCCCACTTTCCTGCCACGACAGCATCTCCGGAACACTTCATGTTTGATTTTGCATGGTCTGAATTCCTGCTGATTGGTGTTATCGCATTGCTGGTGATCGGCCCGAAAGATCTGCCGATCGCCATCCGGGCAGTGACACGTTCCCTGAAAAAATTACGTGGAATGGCAAGCGAATTTCAGACCCATGTTGATGAGTTCGTCCGGGAGTCGGATTTGTCGGATGTGCGTGACTCCATGCGCGATCTTCGCTCCATGAATCTGCGTGGCCAGATCATGCGGACCCTCGATAATGATGGCAGCATCCGCAAAAATCTTTCATCGCCGGTTCTGCCTCCGGCAATCACCATGCAATCTGCGGATCGCAAGGTTGACGCCCTTTCGGAAGCTCATCCGCTGATCGAGGCTGATGATGCTTTTTCACAAATGCACATGCCCTCGACCGCGCTCACGGATGGCAGTCTTTCTTCCGTCACGGAACCTGCAGGGATATCGGACGAAGCGCCATCCATTATTCCGCCACTTCAGGCGCGACGCATAAAAAATGAGCGCCAGCACCTGACGCCTCCCGCTTTCCTACCTCCGGCGAAGGTCTTTCATGCCGGACGGGCTGTGCGCCCCTGGAATAATAATTAGAAGAACACTGGCCCTGCGAGGATATCCTCGCTCTTTCAAGAACAGCCGGCCGATCAGGCGATGGAGAGAGAATGTCCGACGTGAAGGACGATACGATTAACGACGAGCCCATGCCGCTTCTCGACCATCTGATCGAACTGCGGCGCCGTCTGCTCTGGTCCGTTGTCACTTTCGGTCTGTGTTTTCTGCTCTGCTATCATTATGCGCAGGATCTCTATCTGTTTCTGGCCAAGCCTCTGGGCGATATCATGCGCCAGAAAGGTGAGCAGCCACACCTGATCTATACAGCGCTTTACGAAGCGTTTTTCACATATATCAAAGTCGCGTTCTTCGGTGCGACGTTCATGTCATTCCCAATGATCGCCATACAGGCATGGATTTTCATCGCTCCGGGGCTCTACCGTTCTGAAAAACGTGCCTTTGCCCCGTTCCTTGTCGCAACACCACTGCTTTTCCTGCTTGGCGCTGCTTTGGCCTATTATTTCGTGTTTCCGTTCGCCTGGAGCTTCTTCCTGTCTTTCCAGACAGGAAACGGCGGCGATGGATTGCAGATCGAGCTTCAGGCCAAAGTCTCCGAATATCTGGCTCTGGTCATGCGGCTGATCCTGGCATTCGGCATCTCCTTCGAACTGCCGGTCGTGCTGACACTTCTGGCCAGAGTTGGCATTGTCACTTCCCGCCAGCTCAGAAAATTCAGACGCTATGCCGTCGTCGGGGCTTTTGTCGCCGCTGCAATCCTGACCCCACCAGACATCATTACGCAGACCGGACTCGCGATCCCTCTGATAGTCCTTTACGAGATTTCCATCATTTCGGCGCGCATGGTCGAACCAAAGCACTTGACCGAAAATACGCCAGACTAACTGCCAGACCAACAGATAGAGACTTCCAATGCATGATATCCGAGCACTTCGCGCTGACCCTGAAGGTTTTGATGCAGATCTGGCACGTCGTGGAGTTCCGTCCACAGCACAGGCCATTCTGAAGCTGGATGAAGAACGCCGTGAAGCCCTGACACTCCTGCAGGAAAAACAGGCTCATCGGAAAAATCTTTCAAAAGAAATCGGGGCTCTTCGCAAAACCGGAGGCGACAGTTCATTACTGGAAGCAGAAGCCACCCAGCTCCGCTCCGATATTGAAGGGCTGGAAACCCGGGCCACGGCTCTTGATGAAGAAACACGCCTCACACTAGCCGTCCTGCCGAACAGGCTTGATGCATCCGTTCCTGAGGGAAAGGATGAAAACGACAATCTCATCGTGCATACACGCGGTGTCAGACGAGATTTTCCGTTCACACCCAAACAGCATTTTGAGCTTGGCGAAGCGCTGAGCGCTGGTGTTGGCCCCCAAATGGATTTTGCCACAGCGGGCAAACTCTCCGGTGCGCGTTTCGTGTTGCTGCGTGGTCCAATCGCCCGACTGGAACGCGCTCTGGGCCAGTTCATGCTCGACACTCATGTGCAGGAACATGGCTACACAGAAACCCAGGTTCCAGTTCTTGTGAACGAAGCCGCCATGTATGGCACAGACAAGCTACCGAAGTTTGCGGACCAGTCTTTCAAAACCGAAGATGGTCGCTGGCTTGTCCCGACTGCAGAAGTTCCCCTGACAGCATCGGTCGCATCCAGCATTCTGGACGAAGATCTTCTGCCGATCCGCATGACATCCCACTCACAATGTTTCCGCAGTGAAGCCGGATCAGCGGGACGCGATGTGCGCGGCATGTTGCGTCAGCATCAGTTCGAGAAAGTCGAGATGGTTTCCATCACTTCTCCTGAAGAAAGTGATGCGGAGCATGAGCGCATGACGCGTTGCGCTGAAGTCATCCTCGAACGTCTGGAAATTCCTTACCGTCGCATGCTTCTATGCGCAGGAGATACCGGCTTCGGGGCAGCAAAGACTTTTGATCTGGAAGCGTGGTTGCCGGGGCAGCAGGCCTGGCGTGAAATTTCATCCTGTTCCAACACCCGTGATTTCCAGGCACGCCGGATGAATGCCCGCTATCGTCCTGCTGGTGGTGCACCAAGCTTTGTGCATACTCTGAATGGTTCAGGGCTGGCAGTCGGTCGCACATTGATTGCTGTGATGGAAAACTGGCAGGAAGAAGATGGCAGCATCATAATTCCTCCAGTTCTGCGCAGCTACATGAACGGTCTGGAAAAGATTACGGCCTGAATGGATTGAGGCGATCTTCTGACCGCCTTTTCCCCTCGCTAATAGTTCTTCTTTTGAAAGTGGTGTGCAATGCTGTGCAGCGCACTCCCACTTCGAAACAGGATTTGGAGGGTTTGAGAAAAACTCTCTGATGTTGAATGTGTTCCTGTATTTCCATTCTCTCTGCGTTAATTGAGAGGATGCATCCTGATACTCATATTCATAAAATCGTATGATTTTATAAAAGTTTTTGTAATTCGAAATTCAGGATTCATTTTCATTGCGAACATATATTTATTATCTCAAATCAAAAAAGAACTTATTTTATATTGCAAATACATAAAACACTTTTAAATATATACTATAATAATTCTTAAATATACATATAAAAATATTCATTCATCCAGATCTATGAATTCATTTTCTAATCGAAAATCCATAGAAATTTATTAATATTCTGTGAAATTTCCTGCTATTCACTTTGCATATTCACATGGTGGAAACCGGCCATTTCACTATGCCATTCCTGCTGATTGATGATGCTGCATCATCGACATCAGATCCGGAATATCACCCAGTTCGGGATATTATGGTCATCATGGCCTACCACATGCCTTAACGATTTTTCCCGAAAAGCCGCGCAGAAATGTTAACCTAAATTATTATCTCTCCCGGAACGCTCATTCAACAAGGTCTGATTTATGTCATCTCTTGGACTTATAGCGACCATGCTATGTCTCTCGACCTTAGCAGCGATTATAAACCTGAAAACATTTCGTCTTCCGGCAACAATCGGCATTTTGCTTGTTTCTCTGATTTCTTCTCTGATTCTTCTTTTCGCAGACTGGATATTCCCGTCGTGGCATGTCCTTTCGGTGCCCCGCTCCATCCTGCTCAAAGCGGATCTGCCCACTGCCCTGCTTGAAGGCGCTCTTTCGGTCCTGCTGTTCGCCGGAGCCATGCAGGTCAATCTCAGCCATCTTCTGAACCGGTTTATTCCAGTCATCGCTCTTGTCCTGCCAGGCACTCTGCTGGCGATCTTCATTCTCGCAGGAGCCATGTTCTTCACCTTCCCATTTCTGGGAATCCACCTGCCCTTTATCTGGTATGTCGTGTGTGGTGCCATTCTTGCTCCGACGGATCCTGTTTCCGTCGTTGATCTGCTGCGCCGCCTTGGGCTTCCTGCCCCCATTCAAGCCATTTTTGCAGGAGAAAGCCTGTTTAACGACGGGGTTGGCGTCGTTGCCTTCGGTGTCGCCATGACCCTTGCAACCGGAAGTGCCGAGCATGTGACATTAACCGATGCAGTCCACATGTTCGCAACCGAAGCCGTGGGGGGCAGTCTCCTTGGCTTCATCACCGGCGCACTTGCCATATTCCTGATCGGTTTTGTTTCCGATCCCTATCTTGATCTTCTGATTTCCCTCACCCTTGCAACAGGCACATTCAGCCTTGCCAACAGCCTGGGCATGTCGGGGCCGATTGCGGTTGTTGTTGCGGGTCTGTGGTTGGGAAGCGCTCGCGCCCATCGTCTCATCAGCAAAGAAAGCCGGCATGAACTGGAGATGTTCTGGAGACTGTCTGAAGAGGTTCTCAATGCTCTTCTGTTTCTGATGATCGGAGCCGAGATTCTCCTTCTCGTTCCAGGAGCACGGATCATTCCCGCCATCCTGATTGCAATTCCTCTTTCGCTCATCAGCCGTGGAGCGAGCGTCTTCTGCTCCACCATCCTACTTCCAGTCAGAGACGATTATAAAAAGCGGATGATCAGTGTGCTGACATGGGGCGGACTTCGTGGGGGAATTTCCGTGTCTCTCGCGCTTGGACTCCCTGAGGGAGAAGTCAGGAATATTCTTGCCCCGATCTGTTACGGCGTAGTGATCTTCACTATTCTTGTTCAAGGCCTGACGATGGAGGGTATTGTTGCAAAACTTTATCCCAGTCAGGAAAAACTTTCATAAACAATCTCTATTAGATGCCTAGCTGTCATATATTCAGATAGGCATCTAAGAAATGAAATAGAAAATCAATATTTTCTGGGTGTTTATATTGTGAATATAAACTCACACAGAGAAGATCTATTTTTCATAAGGAAATTATTTCAATCAGATGTTTTAAATCTGATTTGGTGGAGCCAATCGGAATCGAACCGACGACCTCCTGAATGCCATTCAGGCGCTCTCCCAACTGAGCTATGGCCCCACGTTGCGCAGCTACACGTAACCGCCGCATTTGAGTGAAGCGGGGTATAGCCTTCCTTAAACCACCTGACAAGCCCCTTCGTCATTTTATTCCAGAAGAAGATTTTCCTGCCTCAAAGCTGCCAGCAGAGGCAGAAGAGGCAAACCCAAAATCGCGCTCTGATCGCCATGAACCGAAGAAAAAAGATGGATGCCCATTCCCTCCAGGCGATAGGCACCGACACTCTCCAGACAGGCTTCTCCTTCAGTTTCCAGATAACAATCCAGGAACTCATCTGAAAACGCACGCATGGTCAGTTCTGAGTGCGAAACATGACGCCATAAACAGACACCATCGCACATCAGAACAACCGCACTGTGCAATATATGCGTCCGATTACGAAGCTTCATAAGCTGTGAGCGTGCATCGGACAGACTGGATGGCTTATCAAACCACTCGCCTTCACAGCTTAACATCTGATCTGCCCCGATCACCCAGCTTGTGTGCGCCATTCCCGTGGACTGCCTCCAAACGGCATCCGCTTTGGCTTGTGCAAGAGTGAGAGCAACGACATCAGCATCTTCGCCATTCAACTGACCGTTGTTTTTAATATCACTTTCATCAATCCCTGCGCCCATGGCTGTAAATTGCAAGCCTGCAGACCGCATGATCTCACGACGGGCGGAGGAAGTACTCGCAAGGATCAGCGCAGTACTTGTCTGCAATCCATTTCCTTTTAGTACTAATGGCAGAGCGTTCATGAGAATCCTTTCAGGTACCTGTGACGGAGTCGTACGAAAAACAGAGTATGCAGCCCTGTCAGTACTATGCTGGGTACTGGGGTACATGGGGATAGTACTGCCGTCGAATAAAGGGCATGTGGAGTACCGGGGACAGAATCACCAAACGCAAAAACAGTGAACTGTACACAGGCTTCTGGGAGGGAATTCTGGATAACTCTCAAATCTCCCTGAAAGTCGCGGGTTTTTAAGATGTACACACTGTGGGAAAGATGGGGTACATTTTCGGAATACCGGGTACCACACGTACCACAGGCCCTATAAACAACTCCTCGTTTAACTTTTCTTTTTTAATGTTTAGAGGAGAGCCTACAGATTGGGGATGACCTGCTGATCCGTGTCAGGCAGTTTCATGCACTCAGTCCATGAGTGGAATGACGGTTGATCGGCGTAGAGCAGGAAAGACGAACGGACGAATGATGACAGAAAACAAACGGCTTCTGCGTGTGCTGAATGGGGAAGCACTCTGGCCGCCTCCGTTGTGGCTGATGCGTCAGGCAGGTCGGTTTCTTCCGGAATTCCGCGCTTTGCGCGAAAAAGCGGATTTCATGACCCGTTGCATGACGCCCGATATGGCGGTTGAAATTACCCTTCAGCCTATACGGCGTTTCGGGATGGATGGAGCGATCCTGTTTTCCGACATTCTGGTTCTCCCTTGGGCGATGGGGCAGTCGCTGGAGTTTGTCGAAGGGAAAGGTCCGATTCTCGGGGCCATTCGCAGTGAAGCGGATCTGAACCGCCTTGAGCCGGGGATGATTGCGGAAAAAATCGAACCCGTGATGGAAACCCTGCGTCGACTTCGTGCCACAGTGGATGGACCCGACAGCATTGGCGTTGCCGCTCCGGGGAGTGTGACACTTCTGGGATTTGCCGGAGCGCCTTTCACGGTTGCCTGCTACATGGTTGAAGGAAGTGGTTCGCGCGAATTCGCGACGGTGCGGGCAATGGCTTACCAGTCCCCCGCTCTCTTCGATCGACTCATCGACCTGCTGACGGAAACCACGACCGAGCTTCTGTCTGCCCAGATCAAGGCGGGCGCCGAAGCGGTGATGCTGTTCGATTCCTGGGCAGGTCTTCTTCCCCCGTCTGAATTTCGCAGACACGTGATTGCCCCGACACGTCAGATCGTCAAAACCTTGAAAGCGCGGCATCCAGGCGTCAGGGTTATCGGCTTCCCCCGTCTTGGCGGCGTTATGGTCGCTGAATATGCTCGTGAAACCGGAGTTGATGTCATGGCTCTGGATACGGGAGCGGATCTTGCGCAGGTTGCTGCTCAGGTTGATCCGGGTCTTGTGCTGCAAGGAAATCTGGACCCCATTTCCGTTCTGGCTGGAGGCGAGGCCATGCGTCGGGAAGCCCTGGCCATTCGTGAAGCCGGGCGTGGTCGCCCCCATGTGTTCAATCTTGGACATGGTGTCCTTCCCAATACACCACCGGAGCATGTTGGAGATTTGATACAGACCCTGCGTGGAACTGCCGGATGACAGAAGCAGCGCTTTCAGCCGGGGGACTGTTGAAACTCGTCATTTTTGATTGTGACGGCGTTCTCATCGACAGCGAAGGGCTCAGTTGTCGGATACTGGCAGCTGAAGCACGGAAGCTTGGTCTTGATATTCCGGATGATCGCGCTGTCGAAGCTTTTGCAGGGAAGGCTGTGCCTCTGATCCGGAAAGAGTTGGAAGAGGCTTCCGGTCAGAGCCTTGATCCGGACTGGTCGCAACGTATGCAGGAGGCTTTTGTCGCCAGTTTCCGGCATGGGGTGGAGACCATGCCCGGCGCTTCGGACATGCTGGATGGGGTTATTGCCCTGTCTTTGCCCATCAGGGTTGGATCAAATTCATCCTGCGCCGAAATGGAAGCCAAATTTCAGGTTACAGCTCTTGAGACAAGATTGCCATCGGATCGGATTCATTCTGCCAAAGACATGAATGTTCCTAAACCTGCTCCTGATGTCTATCTGCATGCGGCAGCCATGGAAAATGTCAGACCTGAGCAGTGTGTCGTGCTGGAAGATAGTGATCCCGGAGCGCGTGCCGCCATTCTGGCTGGTATGACCTGTGTGCTTCTCAGACCTTTTTCAAAAGAGGTGCCTGACTGGCTGCGAGCCCAGAAAGAGCGTTTTGTTCAGATTGAATCCCTTGAGGCTTTCGTTCCCATCCTGTCACGGGCTCTGACGGCACAAAAAGGAAAATGAACATGATTCCCGGTCTGATTTCTTATTATCTCTGGATAAAAGCACTACATGTGATTTCTCTGATCGCATGGATGGCCGGTATGTTCTATTTGCCACGCCTGTATGTTTATCATTGTCAGGTTGAAAGCGGATCTTCGGAAAGCGAACGTTTCAAGATCATGGAACGTCGTCTTCTCAGGGCCATTATAAATCCGGCAATGATTGCAACGGCACTTTTCGGGATACTGCTTGTTCTTACTCCCGGAGTGATCAATTGGAGTGCAGGATGGTGGCATGTGAAACTTCTTGCTCTGGCGGGTTTGTTTGCGTTCCATGGCTTTTGCAGTCGCTGGCGCCGTCTCTTTGCTGAAGACAGGAATACGCATTCCGAAAAATTCTATAGAATGGCGAATGAGATTCCGACTGTCCTGATGATGATCATTGTGATCATGGTGATTGTTCGTCCATTCTGAAGCAAGAATGGACGGGGCATGACGCTAGATTCCGTTTTTCAGACATCCTCTTGTTTTTCATAAATATTTTCACTCAGGAGCCTGAATGTCATGACAAATAATACTCCCCTCCATTTTGTGACACTTTGTGGAAGCCTCAGGAAAAAATCCTTCAACGCGGCTATAGCAAAAGCTCTTCCGCGTCTGGCTCCCGATGGTGTGGCCATTTCCAATCTTGGATCTATTGGCAATTTTCCTTATTATAACGCTGATTTGCAGGAGCAGGGCTTTCCAGAAGATGTCATCGCGATGGCTGATGCAATCAGGGCATCTGATGGCGTCATTATCGTAACACCTGAATATAATTATTCTATTCCTGGGGTTCTTAAAAACGCGATCGACTGGCTGTCCCGGGTGGATCCACAACCTCTTGCTGGCAAGGCTGTTGCACTCCAGACGGCTTCACCTGGAATGATCGGGGGTGCCAGAGCCCAATATCATCTGCGTCAGTCTCTTGTATTCATGGATGCATTTGTCCTGAATAAACCGGAAGCAATGATCGGGCAGGTGGCATCCAAATTTGATGAAGAAAGGATGGAACTGACAGATGAAAAAACATGCGCGTTCCTGACACGACAGATCACTGCACTTGCTGAACTTGCGGAAAAGATAAGAGGCTGAGAATCGTTCCTGACCGGCATAGGGATCAGGGCTTGACTTATTCATCGGCAAACGCAGTTGTCCGCGACAACAGATCAAGTTCTGACCAGGGGGATAAATGAGCGGTTTTCGCTGGATTGCCGAAGCGACTGATGGTGCAGCGCGTGCAGGGACACTGCATACGGCACATGGTCCTGTTGCAACACCGACATTCATGCCGGTTGGGACGGCAGGAACAGTCAAGGCCATGACCATGGATGCAGTCAGATCCACGGGAGCCGGCATCGTGCTGGGGAATACCTATCATCTGATGCTGCGCCCGGGGGCTGAGCGTGTTCGCGCTCTTGGTGGTTTGCACCGGATGATGGACTGGTCCGGTCCCATTCTGACGGATTCTGGGGGCTTTCAGGTCATGTCTCTTGGAGCCCTGCGAAAGCTGGATCAGGACGGAGTCACCTTCCAGTCTCATATTGACGGTTCAAAGCATCGCCTCGATCCAGAACGTTCAACCGCCATTCAGCACGCGCTGGATGCAACGATTTCCATGTGTTTCGATGAATGCCCTGCCCTGCCAGCTTCAGCCGAAACGATTGCGGCTTCAATGCGTCTGTCGATGCGTTGGGCAGCACGCTCACGGGAGGCTTTCGTCCAGCGTCCCGGCTATGCCCAGTTCGGCATAGTTCAAGGTGGCACAGAGCCGGATCTGCGAGCTGAAAGTGTGCGCGCCCTGACTGATATCGGTTTTGAAGGTTATGCCATTGGGGGGCTGGCCGTTGGTGAAGGGCAGGAACTCATGTTCGCGACCCTTGATGTCACCACCCCCCTGATGCCACAGGACAAGCCACGTTATCTGATGGGTGTTGGCACGCCAGAGGATCTTCTGGGGGCTGTGCAGCGTGGCGTCGACATGTTCGACTGCGTCATGCCGACCCGTGCGGGGCGAACGGCCCGTGCCTATACAGAGCGTGGAACATTGAATCTGCGCAATGCGAAGCATGCGACGGATGCCAGACCCATTTCACCGCATTGCGACTGTCTGGCCTGTTCCCGGCATTCTCGTGCTTATCTTCACCATCTGTTCCGGGCGCAGGAAATTCTCGGTCCCATGCTCCTGACCTGGCATAATCTGGCATATTATCAACGGCTGATGCGCGGTATCCGGGCTGCCATCGTTGATGGCCGACTGGACGATCATGCAGCCCATCTGCGAGCTGAATGGGCTTCTGAAGACTGGAGCGAAGACGAAGTGCCGCAGCCTTTGATTCCGGCTGTACCATAACAACCGTAATATCTGTGAGCTGAGTAGCACTGATCAGGAAATGGTCCGATCCCATAAAGACGGACCATTTCAGACATCCAACTATTTGCGGGTAAACGTCCAATACAGGGGCGAACGTCCCGCACGAAGCGCCTTTGCTTCATAACGTGTTGGAGGCCATCCTTCCGGCCGCACCGTTGCCGGTGGTTCCACATGGAAGAAATCCTGATTGGCCATAACTTCAGTTACCCATGCCTGATATGTTGGGTCATCACTGGCGACTCGCCAGATTGCTCCCGGTTTCAGGGCACGCGCGACGATGGGCAGATTTCCCGGATGGACAAAGCGCCGTTTTGCATGGCGTGCCTTTGGCCAGGGATCCGGAAACATCAGAAACATCCGGTCGAGAGAGGCTTCAGGCAATGCCGACAGCAATTGTCGGGCATCTTCATCCCAGATTTTCAGACCGGATGGCAACGGGGCTTCAGCCTCATCACCCTCCGGCACAAGCCGGGACAGAAGGGAACATAATCCATTTTCGAAGACTTCACACGCGATATAACCAACATCGGGGTGTGTCCCGATCTGGGAAACCACGTGTTCGCCTCCGCCAAACCCGACTTCAAGCCACAGTTCCGTTCTGGGAGCTGTGAAGGCTTTCAAAGGGGTAGCGGCTGCATCCTCCGGAAACCGTAGACGCGGCAGGGTTATGTCGATGAGACGCTGCTGCCGTGGACGGAGAGGATGGCCGCGCTGGCGGCCGTAAAGTCGCTCTGCCGGGGGTTTCATGGAACTCCCAGCATTGGTCTGAGACGGTGTATTGATGTCGTCCGTCATGTGATCAGCGGTTGAATGCACCACGCAGTGCGTCAACCAGATCGGTGCGCTCCCACGGGAATGTATCCAGCGCTTCATCCGGCGTCCGTCCGAAGTGACCATAGGCCGATGTCGGCACATAGATCGGACGGTTCAGACGCAGATGCTGGCGGATGCCACGCGGGCTCAGATTCATGACTTCACGCAGAACCTTGCCAAGCTTTGCTTCGTCAACATCCTTGCCCGAGCCATCGAGGTCAACATAGACCGAAAGCGGATGGGAAACGCCAATGGCATAGGAAATCTGCAATGTGCAGCGGTCGGCAAGGCCGGCAGCTACAACATTTTTTGCCAGATAACGGCAGGCATAGGCTGCGGAGCGATCGACCTTGGTCGGATCCTTGCCGGAGAATGCGCCACCACCATGCGGGGCTGCGCCACCGTAAGTATCGACAATGATTTTGCGACCGGTCAGGCCTGCATCGCCATCGGGTCCACCGATGACAAAGATGCCTGTCGGATTGACATAGAATTCGTCATCCGTCGGTGTCCAGCCTTCAGGCAGGATGCCTGAGACAATACCGGACAGACGCTGGCGAAGCTCTTTCTGGTCAATGCCTTCATCATGCTGCGTGGAGATGACGACAGAAGTTGCCTGCACGGGCTTTCCATCAACATAGCGCAGTGTAACCTGGCTTTTTGCGTCCGGCTGAAGACCTGCCGCACGTGGATCTCCGGCACGGCGGAGATCGCGCATCGTCTCAAGAATCTTGTGCGAATAATAGATCGGAGCAGGCATCAGGGTTTCGGTTTCGTTTGTCGCGAAACCGAACATGATGCCCTGATCGCCGGCACCCTCGTCCTTATCTCCGGCACTGTCGACACCGAGAGCAATGTGCTCGGACTGAGCATGCAGGTAATTGCTGATTTCGGCTTTTTTCCAGGAAAAACCTTCCTGATCATAGCCGATGTCGCGAATGGCTTCCCGGGTTGCCTCAATCAGGCTTTCGGACGTCACGGATGCTGGGCCGCGAACTTCGCCGGCCAGAATGACGCGATTGGTCGTGACCAGCGTTTCGCACGCGACACGTGCTTCCGGGTCTGCCGTCAGATAGGCGTCAAGAACCGTATCGCTGATACGATCCGCGACCTTATCGGGATGACCTTCGGAAACAGATTCCGAGGTAAACAGGAACTCACCGTGTTTGCGCATGATGCTGCTGACTGCCTTATGGAAACGGAAGGAGGGAATTCGCAGAAGGCTGCGAAAAAGGCGCACGTTCCTTTGACTGAGGAACTGCGTCCGGTCAAGCCATATGCGGCATGCCGTCAATATACTGCATGAATGATCCTGCCTGCATGGGGTCGAAATTACAGCCCCAGGACATCTTCCATACCGTAGAGGCCTGCTGGTTGCTCACGCAGCCACAATGCAGCCCGAACTGCGCCGTCTGCGAAAATTCTGCGGTCAAAAGCTTTATGTGTCAATGATATCTGCTCGGTTCCCGAAGTGAACAGAAGGGTATGTTCCCCTACGATCTGTCCTCCGCGCAAGGCTGCAAAACCAATGGCGTTGTCACCGCGTGGCCCTGTGTGCCCGTCACGTCCACTTTCCCTGACATCGGCCAGACGGACGCCGCGTCCTTCTGCAACAGCTTCTCCGATCGCAAGAGCCGTGCCGGAAGGAGCATCGACTTTCTGTCTGTGATGCATTTCCACGATTTCAGCATCATAGAGCGAGGCAGGCAGGGCGGCTCCCATCTTCTTGGCCAGGCTCAGGGCGAGTGTGACGCCGGGCGAGAAATTGGCGGCCTGAACGACAGGAATATGTGTTGCGGCTTGGTTGACGGCCGCCTGTTCACGCTCCGATAGGCCCGTTGTTCCAAGGACCCATGCCTTGCCAGCTTTTTCCAATGTCCGGGCATGATTGATGACGGTGCTGACATGTGTGAAGTCAATGATCAGATCTGAAACAGCAGCCAGTTCATCTATGCTCTGAAAGCATGGGCAGGAACTGTTTCCCGTCGGTGAGCGTGATGTTCCTCCCGCCAGAATGGCTTCGGAGGAAGATGCAATGCTGAGAGCCAGCATCTGGCCCATTCGGCCATTCAGGCCTGTGACACCGATGCGGAGAACCGGGAGTGACATGATCTGATGTGAGTCCGTAAGGTCAGAGGAAAAGAAGGATGCGATCTGGCTGCTCAGATTATGGATGATCCAGAGCAGGAAAATCCGTGATGATAGGCATTCATGTGCGGCAATGCCTACGCTGTTTGAAGTATCGACTCAATCCTGATGCCGGGATGTCATTACATTCAAACGAAATAAGTTCCGAGGAGATGGGTAAAAGGTGAGAACTGGAGCAGAAGAGGGTTCAGATCGACGAAAAGTGGGCCGCGGAATGTGGCTTCTTCCGGCTGCTATGGTAGCGGGTTTGTCGGGCGGCTTGCTGGGACACGCATTTTTCCCGGAACTGGTGCCTATCATCACTGGAGCAGCCGATCTGGTCACCGGGCTTTTCCTGCGGCTGATCAGGATGATCATAGCACCTCTGGTTCTTGCATCTCTTGCCGGCGGGATTGGTAGTCTTGGATCACGGGATGGGCACGAAGGTGAAGGCAAGTTCGGCAGAATGGCAGTTCTGGCTATGCTGTGGTTTTTCACAGCATCAGCGGTGTCACTTCTGACAGGTCTAGTCAGTGCGGATATCCTTCGCCCGGGTGTGCTTCTTGGTACGCCGGACCATCAGGCGGCCGGAATAGCAACGGATTATCATTTCGATGCGACAGCTTTTCTGAGCCATATCATTCCTGTGAGTGTCATTGACGCGATGGGGCGGAATGACATCCTTCAGGTCGTTGTTTTTTCAGTTTTTTTCGGATTGGCGATGTCGCAAATCCGCGACCCGCGGGTCGATATTCTGCGTGATGCGCTGAGTGGCCTGACGAAGGTCATGCTGCGGGTCACGGACTATGTCATGATGTTCGCACCTGTTGCCGTGTTTGCTGCGTTGCTGTCGGTGACGGCACGCGGCGGTGTCATGGCTTTTTTCAAAAGTGCCGGATTTATCGGTCTGTTCTGGCTGATCTGCCTGCTGTTTAGTGTGGGTTTGCTTCTGATCGGTTTCTGCTTTCTGGGGCGGCAGGGAATTCCCCTGTTCCGGCGTCTGTTTTCCCCGACCATGCTGGGATTTGCGACAGCGAGTAGTGAAGCCACATTTCCGCTGATGATGGAGCAGTTGCAGCTTTCCGGGGTTCCCGCCCGACAAAGTGCGTTCATTCTGCCTTTGGGTTACAGTTTCAATATGGACGGCTCAATGCTGTTCCAGTCATTCACGGCCATTGCGATTGCGCAGGCCTGTGGCATGGAAATGAGCTGGACGACGCAACTCGGGATGCTCGGGATGATGATGATCAGCAGCAAGGGTGTTGCCGGGGTGCCGCGAGCTTCGTTGATTGCCCTGACAACAGTCATGCCTGGATTTGGCATCCCGGAAAGTGGTATTGCGCTTGTTCTGGGGATTGATCATTTTCTCGACATGGCACGCACAGGTGTAACAGTTCTGGGAAATGGAATTGCCTGCGCAGTTGTCGCCCGGTTTTCCGGGCAGATTCCTGCCCCCGCATTGGTTGCCGAGCAGAAAGGAAACGCGTAGGGATAATCACGACGCAGGTTTGTGTCCTGCTTGTTTTCTGTATCTGCGGAGGCGGTTGTTGTCGGTCAGTACACAGGAATTCCGGGAGGCCATGTCCCGTCTGGGTTCAGCGGTGAATGTCATTACGACCGGCAATATAACAACGCCTCATGGTTTCACGGCATCGGCGGTGTGTTCGGTGACTGACACGCCACCGACATTGCTGGTCTGTCTGAACAGCTCGGCACGGGTAAGGCCTGCTTTTATCGATGGAGCCGGGATGTGCGTGAATGTTCTGACCTCCGATCAAAAGGAATTGTCGGGTATCTTTGCCGGTCCGTATGACATGTCGCAGAGATTTGGTTCAGCCGACTGGTCCGTTCTGGAAACCGGCGCCCCTGTGCTGACAAATGCTCTGGCCAGTTTCGACTGCCAGATCGACAGGATTGTGGAAGTCGGTACGCATTCAGTGATATTCGGATTGGTGAAAGCTATCCGGTTGGGGACATCGGGTGGCGGATTGATGTATTTCAACCGTAACTATCATGACCTGCCACATTCCCATGGTGGGGATAGCTGACAGATAACGTCGGAGGTTTGGGGATGTCATTGTTCCGGAAAATGTTCACGATGACCCGGCAGGATGTGCCGGTCATCGGTGTCAGGGAACTGATCCTGCTGCATCTGGCGCTTCTTGCGGCGTGCGTCGTGCTGGCATGGATTGACTGGTCCCTTCCGGGATAGTCGCCAATTTCAGAGCAGTTCCAGAACCGTTTCGACGGGACGGCAGGCCCGTGCACTTTTGTCAGTTTCAGCAACAGGACGGTTCAGAAGGATCGGATGCGCAGCGATGGCATCCAGAATGGCATCTTCCGTGACGTCTGATCGCGTCAGATCAAGTTCCTTGCAAAGGGGTTCTTTTGTTCGCAGCAAGGTTGCCGCACCACCGGGCATCTTGGCTGCAAGAGCCTGAAGAGCTGCCCGGGAAGGCGGTGTTTTCAGATAATCGATGATATGTGGCTCTATCCCTTTTTCACGCAGAAGCGCCAGAGTGTTGCGCGATGTGCTGCAACGCGGATTATGCCAGAGCGTGATGGATGGTGTTGTCATAGGGCTTCCTTATTCATGCTTTCTAAATAACGCTCAGAGGAGCTTGGTCAGTTTCAGGACGCCCCATGTTCCAAGCATGATCATGAAGCAGATTTCACCGGCATAGATTGTGTCCCAGGGACCATCCGACAGGAACATTCCCCCTGTGTTCATTCCGAAAAAGCCCGTCACAAAGGTCGCCGGCAGCATCAAGGTTGTTCCGACAGAGACGATATAAAGGCGTCTGTTGGTTTCTTCAGTCTGATTGGAGGTCAGTTCATCCTGCAGAGAGCGTGCCCGGTCCTGCAGGGCGAGAAGATCGTCCAGTGCTGCGTGTATCTGCCGCTGAGAGCGGTCGGAGATATCTTCTTCCGCCCATTCGGGCAGTTCCAGTTCTTCATCATGCAGAATACGACTGACGGGCGAGACGATCCGGCGCAGCTCGGTCGAACGGCGCCGCACCTGTCCGACAAGAGCGCCGACCCGGCGCAGATCTGTATCCCGATCCAGCATCAGCAACACATCTTCGGCCCGGTCCAGTTGATCATCCTGTCGGGCAAGATCACGGCGGGCAATGTCCGCGAATTCAAGAAGAACGCGATCAACCAGACGTGCCGGATTGGGAGGGACCTGACGTCTTTGCAATTCGCGGTAAACAACGCCCAGTGATGGAATGGGATGACGGCGCGTCGTGATCAGAAGATCGGGGAAAGTGACAAAACGCCAGATGCCGACTTCCCGCTCCTCGTCACTGTTGGCTTCTTCAAACGCAGGAAGAGCCCCGAAGACAATATCATCTTCGGATTCCAGGCGAACGCCACGGTCGTTTCCAGTCAGAATTTGCCTGACATCTTCGGGGAGGCAGGGGATTTCGTTGATCCGGCTGCGGGAAATCGTATGGACCACATCGAAATGCAGCCAGCACCAGCCGGGCTGATCGGAAACATTGCCTTCGAGGCGAAGACTGATTTCTTCGGAAGACAGTGCAACGGGTTTTTCACCTGGCACGCAGCGGATGGCCCAGATCAGACCGTCCCCCAGAGCATCACCTGTGTCGGGAAGGCTTGGGGGCATAGAGAAACGGGATTCCGGCATTGCTCCTAACCCCTTCCTCTGTTCAGTATCGAGTCATCCAGTTCTTGCGCGTGGGCAAGGCTAGGTTTTGCACAGGCTCAGCAGGCTGACAATGGTGAAGCGCAGACTGATTAAAGGGCTTCCTGACGTGTGGCGACCCCGAATGTGACGCGGACCCGAAGGCCGCCTTCCGGGCGGTTCTCCAGACTGAGATGTCCCTTTGCCCGCTCCACTTCCCTCAGAACAATGGCCAGACCGAGTCCCAGTCCTCCTGTTCTGCGGGATCGTGAGGATTCGATCCGATAGAACGGAGTTGTCACCTTGCCAAGATCTGCTTCCGGAATGCCCGGGCCGTGATCCGTTACGTCAACAATGATCCTGTCTTTGTCCGAATGCAGCGTTATAACGGCATTTCCCGCGTAATAGATCGCGTTTTCGACCAGATTATTGAAGACCCGTTTCATTGCCAGTGGAGGCAGGCTGACCTGCAAGCGGCTCGGACCTTCATAAACGACATTCCGGCCCTGATCGCTCGCATTATCTGCGATGGTTGAAAGCTGCGCCGCCAGATCCATTGGGCGAGCGGGTTCGTGTGTCGTTTCTCCGGAAAGGTAGGCCAGAACCCCATCAACCATGGATTCCATATCATCCAGATCAGCCTCGATCGCTTCCTGTGCTTCCGGATCATTCAGAAAACCGACACGAAGGCGAAGACGCGCCAGAGGTGTGCGCAGATCATGGGAAACGGCGGCAAGAGCTTCGGTTCTGTCTGCGATCAGACGGCTGATCCGTTCCTGCATCTTATTGATGGCCTGCGCCAGATGCCGAACTTCTCTTGGTCCCGTTTCCGATAATGGAATCCATGGCCCTGAGCCAACGGCATCCGCGACAGATGTTAGAGCACGTAAAGGCGTACTCATCACACGGACCAGCATGAAAGCGACAGCCAGGACAGTCAGGGTGATGATCAGGGCAGTCGTGACACCTCGGCTGACCAGATGTGGATGCAGAATGTCCGATGCGATGAAGTGAACAACGCTTGAATCATTGAGACGGAGATAGCCCGAGATATCCGAGCGCCCATGAACGGGAGGGTGCAACTGCAGGGTTTCCGCCTGGGGAATCCCTTTTGCCCGCAACAGACGTTCACGCAAGGGTTGCAGGCTTGCGGGTGTCTCTTGCAGCGGAAGTACCTGCTGCTGTGCTGCACGCCAGTCAATAATCAGGTCTGTTGTCGACAGCATGGCCGACATCGCCGGACGCTGTGAGGCAGGCGTGCCATTCAGAACACGCACATCGGTTGAGATGCGTTCAGCAATCAGGTCGATCTGGTCATCATCGGCGATGAGGTTTTCAGCCTGCTCAGCTAGAAACCAGTTCACGCAGAAAACCAGCCCTACGGTCGCTAACAGAACAAACGTCACACGTCCGATCAGACCCGTGGGCCAGAGCTGGATTCTTCGGACACGTGGACGCGTGCCCTCGGCAGATTGCAATTCAGGCACCTGTTCCGTCAGTGACGTTCAACTGGAGCGGTGAAAATATATCCCTGTCCGCGCACCGTACGGATCAGCGAGTCAGATTCTTCTCCCAGCTTGCGTCGCAGGCGGCTGACCAGAACGTCGACCGAACGGTCGGAAGCCTCGCCCAGACGTGAGCGGGAAAGCTCAAGAAGACGATCACGGCCGATCACCCGTTGGGGATTGTCGAGGAAGCTGACCAGAAGGTCATGCTCGGCCCCGGAGATTTCGACAACGGCGCCTGAAGGATCAGAAAGCTCCCGGCGTCGCAGATCCAGCGTCCAGCCGGCAAAAGTGATCTGTTCGCGTCGTGGACGTTCTTCCGGCACGACACGTGCAGAGCCTCGTCGCAGGACGGCCCGCACGCGTGCCAGCAATTCTTTCTGCCCAAACGGCTTGGCGACATAATCATCCGCACCAAGCTCCAGCCCCAGAACACGATCGAGCTCTTCGCCTCGGGCTGACACCATTATAACAGGTACCTGCGTGAAAGACGGATCTTCTACCGTGCCACGCAGACCGCCCTGTCGCAGGGTCCGGCACAAATCGAGGCCATTCGTCCCCGGCATCATGACGTCGAGGATGATCAGGTCGGCCGGTTCCATCACCAGAGCGTCCCACATTGCACGCCCATCGGGCACGGCGCGAAGCCTGTAGCCTTCTGCCTGCAAGGTTCGGGTCAACAGGGTGCGCATTCCTGGATCGTCTTCAACCACCAGAATTCTGGGCGGGAGATCTTCAGATATGCTGGCTGAATGGTCGTTGTCTTGTCCGGTCATTCCGGGCGGCTTCCCCTTGTTTATCGTGTTCTGGCAGGTCCATGCCGTCAGGATCAATGCTTATAGAGGATAACTTCCGGGAACGTTTCCGTCGAGAGATGTGATCTGGCGTTGTCGAACCGGAGGAATGATGCTTAATTATTATTCAGTTAATGCAGCCATATCCATGACGCGCAAGACGGGAAGAAGAAATGTCCGAGACTTTGGCCGACGTTCAGTATTCCGATGCGGATTTCGCACATGATCAGAGGGCAATCGATTTTTATCGTGACCACGGCTGCGCCACGGTTATGGACGCGTTCCAGATTGCCAATATCCTGCATACGGATGGCATGGTGCGTGAAGCATCAAATTTCTATCGCATCGCTTTTGATCTGCACCCCAAAGAGGCGCATGTCTTCCCGAACGCGCATGTTCTGTTGAATGTCAGTCTGCTGTGTTTATTGAAGGCTGGAGAAAACCCGTCGGAAGAGGACATGCAACTTCTCCGTGGTTATTCCATCCCGTGTTACAATTATATCCGTGGTGTCATGATTTCATGGCGCGAGGGTGACCATCTTCGTGCGCTTGAAACGATGGGGAACTGTTATGACGAGTTCCACACAGGAGAAGAGTGTGACACGGTCTGTCTTTCAACTGCGTTGAAAGTGTATGGCGATCAACTGACTCATTCTGTTTTGATGCCTGAGCAGAGGCATCTCGCTATTCCGTCGCGGCTGTTTTTCTATTGGGACAAGAGTCCTCCTCAGGAAATTCTTGATAATTTTGACTATCATCGCAAGCATACCGGGATGGAAGTCAGGATTTTTGATCAGGCTGAAGGGGCTGAGTGGCTTTATCAGAATTATGGTGTTGAAGCCCGACAGCTTTTTCTGTCAACACGCCATCCGGCAGAGGCTGCCGACTTTCTTCGTGTTCATGTGATCCAGAAATTGGGCGGGTGGTGGATGGATGCCGATATTCGTCTGCGTGGAGACGGAAGCCAGTTGCGAGTGCTTTCCCGTCGTTACTCCCATGTTTTTCTGCTGACACATAATAGTGTCGTTCATAATGACTTTTTTGGATCAGTTGCGAACAGTCCCATTCTGGCTGATGCTTTGCTGTCGCTGTATCGTAACTGTTATCTGCACGCGGGGTTATATATTGCTTACAAGACTGGGCCCGGCGTGTTTGCTCGCGCGCTAAACAGAGTGTTTCATGGTGTTTTGATGGGTGTTACCGATCTACCTTCGACAATAATTTACGATCATACTGTTTTTGCAGATATGATTGAGGAGTTGGATGTCGATTATAAGAAGACGGGAAATACTTGGCATAGTGTTGGATAGGTTGCCATTTTTCTATGTTTATTTAGAGTATGTATTTGTATAAATATGGAAGAGTAGATGAATATTTTCTTAAAAGCTGTATTATTTTTATTTTGGACTAGGCGCGCTTTGGCGTATGAGGTAATTTACAATACTGTGGATTGCTCTGCCAATTCAATATCAAAAATTTTAATTAACGGGGTTTCTGTTTATTCATGCTATCGAGATTCTTTCGTTAAGAAGATTTGCAACACGAAATTGTTAAACACTAACTTTTTTATGGATTCATGCTCTAAAAGTGTATCAGGTAATGGTTTTGGATTGTTGTAACTTTACTCGTTCATATCTGTTATGTCTTGCGTCGTTTCATTTAGAACTGTTGTTCGTTTCTTGCCAAGGTAAGGACGGTAACTTTAATTCGCTGGAATTACTTAATCGGTTTCGGTCTGGCAATTTAGGAATTAGTTTATGAAAAATCCTTCGGTACTTGTTGCATTAAGGACACATTTTTGGGATGCAGATATAGATAATATGGCACGACGTCTCTACGGACTTTGTGCTGGTTTTGATTTTGTTGTTACTGTAGACGAAACTAATGGGCCAATTGATGTTTCTCCATTCGACAAAATATCTCATACACAGGATTCATCCATTTTAAATCTTCCTCATTATCCTAAAAACTATAACAATCTTCACTATAATGGAGATTATGTATTTTATTTCCTAAAAAAAGAACGTCCACAATATGATCTATATGTTCTTATAGAAAATGACACTTTCATAAATTTTCCTATAAGTGATTTAATACATAAATGCTTAGAAAATGATATTGATTTATGTGGATTTGTAGATGAAATAAATAGTGATAGTCATAAAATATTTCACAAAAATTCTTTGAGGTATTATTCTGAATTTGGAAGAGTATTTTTTCCATTTGTTATATTATCATCTAAAAATATAGACAGTTTGTATAATATGAGATTGAAAATGAATAATGAAATCACTTCTGGAGATGAATGGCCTTATTGTGAATCTTTTATTGCAGCACATACTATTTCAAATAAAAACATGAATTTACTCAAAATAAATGATGACGTAAACACGAAATATTATACATTTAGGAATTATAAGTATATAAACGATCCATCTATATATACGAAAAATTCGATATCGCACCCAGTTGTTGGTTGCGATTTTTATAAAAAAAGCATTTCAAGCGGATCAATTCTTGATTTATTTAATAAAAAATCAAAACTATTTACGGGTTTAGATACTTTATTTAGGGAGGGGAATCTGTATTTTTTTCATTATATAGAAAATGAAGTGAAAAAATTAAAAAACGATGTTCTTATTTCAAAATTCTACAATATGTCCTACGAACTGGGCTGGATACAAAAACCTATATTAATTAATAGAGCGTATAAATGTGCAACTACACAATCGTCTGTTCATAAATCGTTAAATCAAACAATATTTGAAAACTCCTCTCTATTAGTCGATGGTGTAATATCTAAAGAAACAAAATCACAAACTGAGTATGAGCTAAATCCATGGATTGAAATAGATCTTGAGGATAAATTTGAGATTCTTTCGGTTAGTATTTATGTAAGGCCATACAATTTCCACTTATTTAATAATTTTTATCTCTCATTTTCCTGTGATGGGAATATTTATGAAATAGTTTACCGGAAGGCTGATGGAATTGTTCCTGATGCTGCCGACCTTAAGCCTATAATCATTGAATTTTCGAAAGGTTTTTTCGCAAAAAATGTTAGACTAACTTTGGACAACACAGAATCTCTTGCGCTCAATCAAGTAGAAATTTACTCGTATTAAAGTATGTCTGGAATACATAGGTGAGATAGAAGAACCGTTGATTTATTCTCCTTTTGCTGGATTTTAGGTTTTCGGCGTGGCGATTTTTGGTTTCTGGACCTGATTTTCGCTCTGTATTTTGAGCAGAGAGAGGGTTTCATGCTCTGGATTGCTACGTGGCGGCGTTAATTCGCTCCAGGAGGATAAAACGGTGTATATCATAGACGGTATTGGCCAGCCTGATCCTCATGGTGGCATCAAACGATGCTTACGGTTAGGACGAACAGCCCCGTCTACGATTTCTGATCAGAAAAAGACATGCTTGCACGTGACCTGATCACCGACTGCCCAGCGTTGGATCTCTGGATATGTCGTGGCATAGTCTTGAGATGTGGCTTTTTCCTGTGAACCTTCGAGACAAAGCTATGCTTTTTCATGAAGTCCTCATTGGCTTTTGAGCAGTAGGCTGTATCCGCTCAGACTGTTGATGCCATATTGGTTTTATCTCGGGTAGTCTGGCGCCGCATCAGTCGCCTTCCATCTACGGATCAGCCGAGATTTTCCATCAATGGAAATGTGCGATTTATAGTCAAAGAATGGGATGCTAGATTTGTTGCGGGTTCCTGTTGCGTCTAAGATCTAGTCTAACATTGGTAGATAATCCGCATTGCGCAGGGTCTCTTCAAACCGGTCAAACAGTCTTTTAACCGTTCCCATTTGGGGTAGATGCTCCCGAAACAGCCATATTGTTTTGGTATCGGGCACGCGATTCGATACTCTATGCCTGCATCCCAACATACTATATATCGCCGGAATCTCGCAGGCTATACGCCCAGACCAAAGAAACGCATGAAGGACAGACTGTCGTTGATCAGGTGTTCTGTTCGTTCGTCGGACAAGTTACTCAGCGTCTGGATGATCCGCAGGAGGCAGCTCGTAAGTGATTACGAGCGTCGCGCCGATGTGTCACAGGCTATGATCTTCGTCGCCATGAGCGTTAATTTCATGCGCAGAAATGCTCATCCCTGATTTTTCAAACAGGCGCTTAATGAACAAATATAACACTAGAGTCTTATCGCGTCTTCTGTCACAATCATGATGAATAAAGCCTCTTCTTTAAAAGAAGTAGATAGGCTTACAATGTGGAGCATAAATAGATGAAATCTGTCCTTTTGTTGGGAGCTTTTGGTCATCCAAATTTCGGAGATGATTTAATACTCAAATTGTGGATGCGTAAATATACTGAAGAATGTTCCATAGATAGATTTGTTATTGATGGACTAAATAATAAATTAATAAAAAATAATATGGATATGAGTTTTGTCAATTGTTCAAATGTAGTGGTTCAAGATAAATCTGTCAGTTTATGGCATCTCAAGGATGAATTTCATTTTAAAAATGGAAAATTGTTTGTTAAAAATAAAGAAAATCTATTTTCTAGATTGTCTTTTATTTCCTCTATAATTAAAGAGCTTGGTGTTGCTCAGATACATATTTGTGGTGGAGGATATATAAATTCTTTGTTTTTTGATGATTATATTTTACTATTTATATGTAAACTTATATCGAACAATATTGGTATTCCTGTTGTTATAACAGGAAATGGACTTACTCCAGTTGATTTTGATAAAGCTGATGTATTAGATATTTTTTCATGTCTTGATTTAGTTGATACAAGAGATATAGAGTCATATTCTTTAATTAAAAAAATAAATAGGAATGTAGATTGTAATTTAAGTGGAGATGATGCTTTAATAGATTTTACATTAAAAAGTAAAATTTCAATATTTGATGACGCAAAAAAATCTTTTGTAATTTGTTTGCAAAATGACCTTTTTGATGGAAAAAAAGCTGCTAGAGAAATATTTGATGATGAATGTGTTGATTTTATTTCAAAAAATTATGATAGGGTTTTGTTTTTATCTGCCATGCATCATGATGTAGTCAGTGCAAGTAGTGAATTAATAAATAAATTCAAATCAAGTGGAATAAAATTGGATTTTTTTTCAGAAATTGACGTTTTAAATAAAGGATTGCCATTTAACTCGGGTAGTTTTTTTGTTACTAGTAGGTATCATGTACATATGATATATTCTTTAAACGGAATGCGTGGTGTTTGTCTCGTCGGGAATGATTACTACAAAATAAAACATTCGGCTGTTTCTGCAATGGGAAGTAGATGTCCGATATCTTCTCAGAGTATGGCACGAGAATACATTTTCAATCCATCATTAATCCAAGATTTTTCATCTGATATTCTAGATGAATGGGTTTCTAGAAAAAACAACATTGCAAGAAAAGTTTTTGCGTTTTCGAAAAAACCGTTAAATGATATATTTTTATATAATTCTATTTGATAAATAGTCTTGAAAATTGTTCATTTCCCATCCAAAAAACACCCATCTCCATAGGAGTAAAACCGGTATCCCGTCTCAACGGCATGCCGGTAAGCCTCCCGCATCCGCACGGTCCCTGCAAACGCGCAGACCAGCATGAACAGTGTCGATTTTGGCAGGTGAAAATTGGTCATTAACGCGTCTGTTGCGCGGAAGCGATAGCCGGGGCGGATAAAGATTGAAGTCTCCCCGGCGAACGGATGCACCATGCCGCTTTCATCGGCGGCACTTTCCAGAAGTCGCAGAGTTGTTGTGCCCACAGCCACCACACGCCCGCCATTGCGTCTCGTCTCGTTAATGATATCAGCGGTTTCCGCGCTGATATAACCACGTTCGGCGTGCATTGTGTGAGAAGAGATATCGTCTCCACGTACAGGCAGGAACGTTCCCGCACCAACATGCAGAGTCAGCGTGGCGCGGCGGACGCCCATGTCATCAATGGCTGACAACAACTCCGGTGTGAAATGCAGGCCAGCAGTCGGGGCGGCCACAGCACCTTCATGTTCGGCGAAAATCGTGCGGTAATCACTGCTGTCCTGCACCGTCGGGCCGTTCGGACGGTGGATATAAGGAGGGAGGGCCAGCGCGCCTGCTGTGCGGAGAAAAGCGTCGAAAGCAGGGCCTTTGGTTGAAAAACGCAGGGTTGCTCCCCCTTCTGCGTCCCGCTTCACAACCTGGGCGGTGCCGTCCGTCCCGGGAAAGGTGATGATGTCGCCGTCATGCAGACGTCGTGCATTGCGGATCAGCGCGTGCCAGGTGCCATCGGGCAGGATTCGGTCAAGGGTGATACCGATTTTTGCCTCCCCGCGCAGGCCGTGAAGCTGGGCGGGAATGACGGAAGTGTCATTGGCCAGCAGCAGATCACCCTTCCGCAGCAGGGACGGCAGATCGCGGATTCTCAGATCTCCGAGCGTCTCCTCCCCGGCAGGCACATGCAACAGCCGCGCGCTGTCACGCGGACGCGCGGGTTCGTGGGCGATGGCGCTGTCGGGCAAGTGAAAATCGAAATCTGCGATGCTGTCGTTCATGGTCGCAGCTTTAACCCGGACCGGACAAACAGTCATCGAAGATTTGGGTTTTATGCCTCGATAATGGTTTCCTTGCAGATATCGACCCATTCTGCGCCGGTGATTTCAACCATGCGGGCGACCGTAAGGCGCACGGATGTGGTGGTAGATCCGCCAGCAGGGATGACGTCTTCCCATGCGCGAAGGGAAGCATCACAATAGACAGGCAGGTCAGAGGCCAATCCGAAGGGACAGACGCCGCCAACAGGATGCCCGGTCAGTTCCTCGACCTCTTCCCGCGCCAGCATCCGGGGGCGGATACCGAACTGATCCTTGCATTTGCGGTTGTCCAGACGGGCGGTTCCGGCCGCGACGACAAGGACAATCCTTTCCCCCAGGCGCATGGCAATGGTTTTGGCGATCTGATCTGGGTGAACACCATGAACTGTGGCGGCTTCCTCGACCGTGGCGGTGGAAGCGGGAGAAAAGATGATTTCCAGATCAGGCGCGCGTTCGCTGAGAAATTTCTGGACGGATTCAAGGCTCATGAATGTTTCTCCGGCAGGGATGCAGCAAGGGCGCACCCGGCGATCAGGAAAATCCATCCTGCCGGGGGAAGGGAAAACAGGGCGCTGGTGCTGGCGGCTGGCCACAGAATGATGGCGCTTGCGACCGTCAGCATGGCCTGCAGCGGATTTTTCTGAGGATCAAGGGCGCTGAGCAGGCGTCGTCCCCAACACAGGATCATGCCACAGAACAGGGCCAGTCCGGTCAGGCCACCAGAAACAGCAGCCTGAAGATAGTAATTATGAGGATGGATATTGCAGCCTCTTTCGGCGGGGCCATGGAAGGAAAGGCCGAGTGAAGGCAGTCCATGGAAATAGGCTGGGTTGCTGCAATAATGGCGGAAACCGTCGAAGCCACTGCCGATCCATGGATGCGCCGCCGTCATGACAGCCGCGCGGGTATAGATCATGCCATAATCGCTCTGTGCGAAATGCGTCAGCTGAGTGCTGAATTTCAGAACGAGCTTGGCATAGGTCGGCGGGGACAGGATTGGCAGGGCTGCAAGAACAGCTCCAGCCAGAGCAAGAGTCCCAATGACCGGCCAGCGCAATCGCCTGAATAGCAGGGCCGTGATTCCCAGCCCGGTCAGCATCAGCAATGTGGACATGCGCTGGCCGATCAGGATCATCGTCGTTGCCGAGAAAAGGAGAAGTGCGATCCCGCCGATCCGTGCCGTGCGCCCGTGACGATGCAAAAGGTTGAACACCAGAGGCATAAGTCCTGGAAAGAACACCATCAGCAGGGCATTTCCGGCTCTGGGTTTCCGAAAGGGGCCAGTCAGCGCTCCATCGCCCCAACGTGGATATCCGGCCAGATTATGGCCGCTGAGCAGTTGCAGCCAGCTCTGTGCGAGGGTCCAGAATGCAAGAGCGGCGCATACGGCGACGAAAACGCGTCGCATGTTGGCGCGGTTGAGCGTCCAGTAACAGACCGCTGCGCAGAAGACGAAGAAGCGCAGGCTTAAAGCGCCCTGAGTGGCGGAGGATGTCGGGCCTTCGATGACAGATGAAACAAGGATGACGGCCCATAGTCCGAATCCGCAGAGAAACCAGCCTGCGCGCATCCACTGCCATGAGCGCTGGATCAGGGAGTGCAGCAGGAAAAGAACCGCAATGACAGAGACGACAATATCCGCCCCAGCCCGACTGAAGAACAGCAGGACCGGAAGCAGAAGCGTTGCGGTCTCGGCCAGGCGGGAGAGCGCGGCATCCACGCCAGTCAGCGTGTGCCGACCTGAAGAAAGGGAAGTGGCGGACATGTCGGGTTATGTAGCTGTTCCACCCACGGTCAGCCCGGTCATCTTCAATGTGGGCTGTCCCACGCCGACCGGAACGCCCTGCCCCGCCTTGCCGCAGGTGCCGATGCCGGGATCAAGAGCGATGTCGCTGCCGATCATGGAAACCCGCGTCATGGCGTCAGGTCCGTTGCCGATCAATGTCGCCCCCTTGACTGGTGTCGTCACTTTCCCGTCTTCGATCAGATAGGCTTCGGAGGCTGCGAAAACGAATTTTCCGGACGTGATGTCCACCTGACCACCGCCAAAATTGACGGCATAGAGCCCCCGCTTGGTGGAACGGATCATGTCTTCCGTGGTGGCCTGTCCACCCAGCATGATTGTGTTCGTCATGCGCGGCAGGGGCACATGTGCATAAGACTGACGACGGCCGTTCCCGGTTGGTGCCACACCCATCAGGCGCGCATTCTGGCGATCCTGAATAAAGCCGGTCAGAATGCCATCCTCGATCATCACCGTGCGACCGGAAGGGGTGCCCTCGTCATCGACGGTCAGGCTGCCACGGCGGTCCGGCAGCGTTCCATCATCCACAACCGTCACACCGGGGCTGGCGACCCGTTTGCCAATCAGTCCGGCGAAGGCGGATGTTCCCTTGCGGTTGAAATCGCCTTCCAGCCCATGGCCGACAGCTTCATGCAGCAGGATGCCGGGCCAGCCTGCACCGAGCACGACTTCCATTTCACCAGCGGGTGCGGGTTGTGCATCAAGGGTGACCAATGCAGTCCGCAGGGCTTCGGAAGCCGCATGTTTCCATGTCTCCTGTTCCAGAAGACGGGCCACATCATAACGTCCGCCCAGCCCGTAGCTGCTGCTTTCCCGGCGTCCGTCCTTTTCGACGACGACATTTATATTAAGCCGGACCAGCGGACGAAGATCCGCGACCCTGCCACCATTGGCGCGGATGATCTGCACAGCCTGCCAGGAGGAACTGAGCGAGGCCATGACCTGCACCACTCTGGAATCCTGAGCACGAACCCAGGCGTCGATTTCCTGCAGGACAGAGGAACGTCGGGCGAAGTCGGTGCCCTCCATCGGGTTTGCACCGGTATAGAGCCGCGCATTTGTTGGGCGTGGTGGCGGTGCTTGCACGCCGGAACGTCCATTGCGGATCGTTTTTACGGTTTCCGATGCGCGACGAAGAGCTTTTTCGCTGATTTCGTCGGAGTGGGCGAAGCCTGATTCCTCGCCCAGAATGGAACGCAGCCCGAAGCCGGTTGTGGTGTCGAATGCGGCCGAGCGGATGACGCCGTCTTCCAGCGAGATGCCTTCTGTTTCCCGATATTCCAGAAACAGCTCGCCATCATCCATACCATCAAGTGTCTGTCCTGTGATCTGGCTTGCATCATCCAGAGCGAGCTTCGCATCGGGGTTCTGCCAGAACAGGCGGTCGGTCACTGTCAGTGCGTTTTCTTCCGTGATGCCGGAAAGAAAGGCGGAAGCCGTCGGGGCAGAGGACATGGATAAAACTCCGGTGAAGGCTTTGGCGTTTGGTCGGAGGCCGATGATTCAGGAACAGGCGCACCGCAAGGTGCTGTTGTGGGTCAGCATAGCGGGTTTAAGGGGATGCGGAAAAGCACCTGCGCGCAGGTGAAGAATCTTCAGCTCTGGCTTGCCGTATAAGCGCGGCAGCAGTCCCGAAGTATTTTTTCAAAATTGGCTACGGGTCCTTCAAGTTTCTCCGTCCGTTTGGCAATCGCGATTGTGGCGCGTGGGGCTGGGCCAAGAATATGGTGGAAGGTCACGCCTTCTGCGTGAATCTGGTTGAGATAGGTGGGAACGACCGTGACGCCCATTCCGGCAGCGACCATGGGCACGGTTGCCGCCACCTGTGGCGCGGGTTGCCCAAGACGGGGTGTGAAGCCGGCCTGAAGGCAGGCGGAGATGATCGTGTCATAAAATCCGGGCCCGAGATGGCGTTCGAAAAGGATGAACGGTTCGTCCCTGAGTTCATGGAGATACACGCCTTCCTGATCTGATCGACCATATCCTTTGGGCAGGGCGATCACAGTCGGTTCATCCATCAGAGCATGCAAGATGATATCCGGATCCGGAGCGGGAGGTCGCACTATCGCAATATCGACTGATCCCGATTTCAGGGATTCACAAAGGGCCGGAGTGTTTGTCTCCTCCAGAGTCACGGCGACATTGGGCCATGTTTCACGAAATGTTCTGATTGCAACGGGGATCAGTGGCAACAGTGTCACACCGCCCGCCATGCCGATCCGCAGACGTCCACGCTCTCCCAGAGCAAGGCCCTTGGCAAGGGAATGGAATTCCTGAGTCATGGCAAGAAGATCGCGAGCCTTCGCGATCAGTTGTTCCCCGGCATCAGTTAGTGTGGCGCCACGCCGCGAGCGTTCGAAGATGCGGACGCCAAGTTCTTCTTCAAGTTGACGAACCTGCTGGCTGAGCGGGGGCTGTTCCATGTGCAGTTGTTCGGCAGCGCGTGTGAAAGTGCCACACTCTGCGACTGCCACAATGTAGCGGAGATGTCGGATATCCATTCCATACGTCTAATATATGAAAACAGTATAATCCATATATTAGACACAATAAGATGTCGCGCGCATGGTTCCCGCGCAGTTTCACATGCGAGGCGATTTTCTCATGACTTACACTGTCGGTATGTATTTGGCGGATCGGTTGGCTCAGATTGGCCTGAAACACCACTTTGCCGTTGCCGGAGACTATAATCTTGTCCTGCTGGATCAGCTTCTGACAAATAGCGACATGAAGCAGATCTATTGCTGCAATGAGTTGAATTGTGGCTTCAGTGCGGAAGGTTATGCACGTTCCAATGGCGCTGCCGCTGCTGTTGTGACGTTCAGTGTGGGTGCGATTTCCGCCATGAATGCCATTGGTGGTGCATATGCAGAAAATCTTCCCGTCATTCTGATTTCAGGCTCTCCGAATTCGAACGATTACGGAACGGGCCATATCCTGCATCACACGATCGGCAAGGATGATTACAGCTATCAGCTCGAAATGGTCCGGCATGTGACTTGCGCTGCTGAAAGCATCACGGATGCGGCCTCCGCACCAGCAAAGATCGATCATGTCATCCGCACGGCGCTGCGTGAAAGCAAGCCAGCCTATCTCGAAATCGCCTGTAATATCGCGGGTGCGGAATGTGAACGCCCGGGGCCTTTCTCCGCGCTGCATGCGGCGGCGCGTCCTGATCTCGAGAGTCTGACGGCATCTGTGCAGGCCTCGCTCGACTGGCTGAAAGATCGTGAGCGCGTTGTCATTCTTGTTGGCAGCAAGCTGCGCGCTGCCCATGCACAGAAACACGCGGTTGAGCTGGCGGATCGACTCGGTTGTGCCGTGACGATCATGGCTGCGGCAAAGAGTTTCTTTCCCGAAACACATGCCGGTTTCCGTGGGCTTTACTGGGGTGAGGTCAGTGATCCGGGCGCTCAGGAACTGGTGGAAGGTGCTGACGCGATTATCTGTCTGGCTCCGGTGTTCAATGATTATGCCACGGTCGGTTGGCGTGCATGGCCGAAGGGAGAGAATGTTCTTCTGGCGGACAAGGACCAGATTACGGTTGCAGGACAGTCCTTTTCAGGTTTCACGTTGCGTGAGTTTCTGACGGAACTGACGAAAGTGGCTCCGGAGAAAACAGCAACCAGAGACAGCACCAAGGCGCCTCTACTGGAGATTCCGGCTGCTGCGGGTGATGCGCGACTGACGAATGATGAGATGGCCCGGCAGTTGCAGGGATTGATCACCTCCAACACGACCCTGACGGCTGAGACAGGAGATTCCTGGTTCAATACGGCAAGGATGCATCTGCCTGACGGTGCGAAGGTCGAGTTTGAGATGCAGTGGGGACATATCGGCTGGTCCGTGCCGTCCACATTCGGAAACGCTGTCGCTTCCCCGGACCGTCGTCATGTTCTTCTGGTTGGAGATGGATCATTCCAGCTGACGGCACAGGAAGTTGCGCAGATGGTGCGTTATGAACTTCCGGTGATCATTTTCCTTGTGAACAACCGTGGATATGTCATCGAAATCGCCATCCATGACGGTCCTTATAACTACATCAAGAACTGGGATTATGCCGCTCTGGTGGAAGCCTTCAATGCGGGCGATGGGCATGCGCTGGGGCTGAAGGCGGCAACGGGCGCCGAGCTGGAAGCTGCAATCAGCAAGGCTCTGGATAATAAAAAAGGTCCGACACTGATTGAATGTAGCATTCAGACGGATGATTGTACAAAAAAGCTGGTCGAATGGGGCAAGCGCGTAGCAGCCGCTAACTCCCGTAAGCCGCAGGTGGTGTGAGTTCAATGAAAATAGGTCTGTTTGTGCCTTGCTATGTCGATGCCCTGCATCCTGAAGTTGGCATTGCGACGTTGGAACTTCTGGAGCGTTTTGGGCTCGATGTGGTCTATCCGCCCAATCAGACCTGTTGTGGTCAGCCGATGAGTAACACTGGCTGCGAGGAAGAAGCACGGGCGACGGAAGCGTTGTTCGTGAAGAATTTCTCCGGTTTTGATTATGTTGTTGCACCTTCGGGGAGTTGCGTCCGTCAGGTGAGAGATTACCTGACGGCGGTGGAGCAGACACCGGAAGTGCTGCATCTGCGGAAAACCACCTTTGAACTGGTGGAATTTCTGCATGATGTCCTGAAGGTGGATGCTTTCCCCTGGGCGGAGTTCCCGCACAGGGTCGCGATTCACAATAACTGCGGTGCATTGCGCGGTTTGCGGATCGCCAGCATGTCGGAACGGCGTGAGCCGTTCTTTTCGAAGCCGAAAGCCTTATTGAGCAAGGTGAGTGGAATCGAGTTCTGCGATCTTGAGCGCCCGGACGAATGCTGCGGATTTGGCGGAACATTCTCGGTTTTCGAGGAAGGAATTTCCGCCAAGATGGGACAGGACAAGGTGGAAGATCAGATCGGATCGGGGGCAGAATATGTGACCTCTTCCGACAGCTCATGCATGATGCATCAGGAAGGTTGTGCACGTCGGATGGGAGCTGATCTGAAATATATTCATATTGCCCAGATTCTTAATGGGAACGCCGCATGAAAGGCCGATCAGAAACCGTTGCCGTGAGTCCGGGCGTCCGCCGGATTGAGCCGCAGCCCAAAGGGGCGAAGATTCGTGGTCGACGCCCGGTTGATCAGCTTGAAGCGGCCAACCGATTTATAGCCGCGACCGAGCATGAACGGATGCATGACGCCCGCCTGTGGGATCTGCGTCAGAAACGTGATGCGGAAATGCATGCAATGCCGGAGTGGGAAGAACTCCGGCAGATGGCGTCAGATATCAAGGAACATACCCTTACCCATCTGGCGCATTATCTTGAGGAATTTGAACGCAATGCGAAAGCGAACGGCGTTCATGTGCACTGGGCGCGGGACGCGGAAGAGCATAACCGCATCGTTCTCGATATCCTGAACAGCCACGGCGCGAAAACACTCATCAAAAGCAAATCCATGCTGACGGAAGAGTGCGGTTTCCGCGAATTCATGGCTGGCAACGGTATTTCGGTTACTGAAACCGATCTGGGTGAGCGGATCCAGCAACTTGATGATGAATCCCCGTCGCATGTTGTCGTTCCTGCTGTGCACAAGACGCGGGCGGATGTCGCTGCTGTTTTTGAACGCACGCTGAACACGGTTCCAGGAGACGATGATCCGGTCTATCTGAGTGAGCAGCAGCGTCAGACGACGCGTCCGCTGATCCTGCAGGCCGATGCCGGGATGACTGGCTGTAACTACGCCGTTGCGGAAACCGGTGCGATCGTGGTCTGCACGAACGAGGGCAATGCCGATCTTTCGGCCAACACGCCTCCGCTGCATATTGCTTCTGTGGGAATCGAGAAAATCATTCCCCGCATGGAAGACCTGCCGGTTTTTGTGCGTCTGCTGTCACGCAGTGCCCTGGGTTCACCGATTACGCAATATACGTCCCATTTTCGTCGGCCGCGTGCGGGTGGCGAGATGCATATCGTGCTGGTGGATAACGGTCGCTCGAAGCGTCTGGCGCTGGAGAAGTTCTGGCCGTCCCTTAAATGCATTCGCTGTGGCGCGTGCATGAATACCTGCCCCGTTTTCCGGCGCAGTGGCGGGCTAAGTTATGGCGCGACTTATGCCGGTCCGATCGGCGTGATCCTGAACCCGACATTCGATCTGCACAAATATCGCAATTTGCCTTTTGCTTCGACGATGAACGGCAGCTGCACCAATGTCTGTCCTGTGAAAATCAATATTCACGAGCAGATTTATGGCTGGCGACAGGAAATCGAGAAGCAGCATGAAATGCCGCTGGTCAAAAAGACGATGATGAAGGCGGCGGGAACCTTGCTGGCGAATCCGACCCTCTATCGGGCCGCACTTCCCATGGCCGACAGTGCCTTGAAACATCTGCCGCGGTTCATGTTGTATAACCACCTCAACACCTGGGGACGCCAGAGAGAGGTTCCGGAACCGTCGAAACAGACTTTTCATCAATGGTATAAAGAAAACCGGAAGCCCCGCGCATGAGCAGCCGTGACGATATTCTGAATGCAGTCCGGACTGGCGCTCCCAAACTGGAACGCCCGCTGCCTGTCGTGCCATTATATGATGCTGCGCCCCCTGCTGATCTGGTGGCCGCTTTCCAGACGACACTGGCCCGTATGGGCGGCATTTTTCTGGAACCGAATGCGGAGGCTCCTCTGGAGCCCGTGTTGCAGCGACTGAAGCCGGGAATGAGCGTTTTCTCGTCTGTTCCTGAAATTCAGGGGAATTTCATCTGGTATGAAGGGATGGACCCGAAAGATCTGGCATCAGTCGAATATGGCATTGTCCGTGCATCTTTCGCGGTCGCTGAAACAGGTTCGGTCTGCCTGACGGACAGTGATCTGAAAATCCGCACCAGCGGCTTTCTGCCTCAGCATCTGTTTGTTCTGCTCGATCCTGCCCAGATCGTCATCAATCTTCACCACGCATATCAGCGACCTGAATTCCATTCCGCGTCCTATGCAGTTTTGCAGAGCGGCCCCTCGGCAACAGCCGATATCGAAGGCGTTTTGGTCAGGGGCGCTCAGGGCGTCAGATCACTGTCCGTCCTGCTGCTGGCGCCCTGAAGGGAACACGTGTTTCACGTGGAACCTTCAGCACTTATCTACCTGTTTTTATATGTTCCTTCATCCGTTGCGTCTGTGGGACGCAACGGAGTTTTTCCAGATATTGGGGGAAAAGAGACGGGGGAATCCGGATAACTGTGCTCCCTTGTGTCGGGTCGACTCAGAACGACACAGGAGAGAATAAAGATAGTGAAATCCGGCGACAGGTAATATTGAAGAATCATGATGAACCGTCGTGATTTCACATTTGCTCTTGGTGCGGGCTTACTTCTGTCAGGCACGGAGCGTCTTCGAGCTGCAGTTGATCCAGTTGCAAGTCTTCGCGCGATAGAAAATGCCTCAGGCGGTCGGTTCGGGGCTTATGTTCTGGATACCAGCAGCGGGCAGAGTTTCGGTTGGCGTATGGATGAGCGTTTCTGTCATTGCTCAACTTTCAAATTGTCACTGGCAGCTCTTGTTCTTCGCGAAAGCGATGCTGGCCGTCTTGACCTGCAAGAGACTCTTCCAGTCAGCAGGGCTGACATCATCGCTTATTCGCCTGTCGTCGAGAAAAATCTTGCCAAGGGTCGGTTATCGTTTCTGGCTCTTGCCCAGGCAGTGCAGATCACAAGCGATAATGCTGCGGCAAACCTGCTTTTGCGCCGACTGGGTGGGCCTGATGCGGTAACGCGTTTCTGGCGTGAAATTGGAGATGAGACCAGCAGGCTGGATGGTTACGAGCCGTCTATTAATGTCATTCCACCGGGTACAGAAATGAACAGCACAACGCCACGCGCGATGGCTGACACTGTTCATAAAATTGTGCTGGGCAATGTGCTCAATGTGAGAAGTCGTAAATTGCTGCAGGAGTGGATGGCATCGACCACAAGCGGATTGGGTCGCATCAGGGCGGCGATACCTGCCGGTTGGAGCGGTTTTGACAAGACTGGCACCGGCATGCGGGCTGGGATTGGCAACAAGACCAATGATCTGGCGGTTCTTATTCCATCAGGGCACCACAGCCCGATCATTGTGACCGGCTATTTCGAAAATCCGGCTTTTTCCGAGAATATTCGACCATCCGACGAAGCTGTTCTCAAAGCCTTGGGAGAGGTTGTTGTGGCGTGGAAAGCCTGATTTTCTTTATGGAATATTCTATTTCGCGGGAAAATAATGCCGGAGTCTGAGGTCGATATGACAGCACCGGCCCTGTGCATGAAACGTCATATCTTCTCTTCGGCAGTCCCGTGGCTGACTTCTGCAAGAAAGGTCGCAGAAGTCAGGGAATGATCAGCAACGGATTAGACTGATCAGGAAACGCGAGCCTCTCTGAGGCCTCAGAACGACCGGCTTTTTGGATCGCGACGTGCATTCAGCAACATCAGGACCATGACAGCAAAAGAAGCACAGCCGACGACGAGCATCAGCGGGATGGCCAGTCCAGTGCCGAACCATGTGGAAAGACGATGTTGCAGCAAGGCATTGCTGGCAGCAATCATGTTACCGCACTGATAGGCCAGACCGGGGAATGTGGCGCGAACCGATGCGGGTGACAATTCGCTGAGATAAGCGGGCACCACACCCCAGGCACCCTGAATGCAGAACTGGATGCAGATGGCGCCAAGTGCGAGCCAGACACCGGAATGCGGTAGTGTCCAGAGCGGCAGAATGGGGAGAACACATAGGGCCGCCAGAGCAATGGCGTATTGGCGTCCGATTTTCTGGGACAGGGCACCAAAAAACAGACCGCCAACGATTGCGGCTATATTGTAGAGCACGACAATCAGCGTCACTTCATGCGGCTGAATGCCTCTTTCAAGAGACAGGAACAGTTTTGGGTAAAGGTCCTGTGAACCATGGCTCATGAAATTGAAGCAGGCCATGACCGTTACAGCGAAAACGCTCAGGGCCACATTGTTCCGGACAACAGACCACACGCCGGGCGCTGCCGGACGCAGTTCGCCGCCTGTATGATTTTCACGTTGGCGGGCGAGCCAGTCCGGGCTCTCGGGGACACGGACTTTGATATAGAGAGCCGAAAGGATGGCGGAACCGCCAATAATGAACAGGCCGCGCCAGCCAATGGTGGGAAGCAGCAGGAACAGAAGCGAGGCCAGCAGATATCCGGCCGGATATCCGGCTTGCAGGATACCGGAGGCCGTGCCCCGCCAGCTGCTGGGTACGCTTTCCATGATGAGAGAGGTTCCGACGCCCCAGACGCCCCCCAATGCAATACCGAACAGGGTGCGTAGCACCAGAAAAGTTGTGACATTTGGAGAAAAGGCCGAAGCCGTTTCGACCAGTGAATAGGCGATGATGGTCCAGATCAGAATTGGTTTGCGCCCATAACGATCGGCTGCCGATCCACAGATATAGGCACCGAGGGGACGCATGAGCAGTGTCAGCGTTGGAGCGAGCAGAATTGTTTCAATCGAAACATGAAAGCTGCTGGCGACGTTATCCAATGTGAATAGGACAATGAAGAAATCGCTGGCATCAAGCATCCAGGCCAGAAAGGAAGCGGCGATAACATGTCGTGCTGTTGCAGTGTCTTTACGGTCCAGCGTCGGAGCAGGATGATTCATTGGGAATCCTTTTTTCCGTATTTCTGGCATATTTCCCGTCAGTGACACTAGGTACAGAGTGCCCGGTTAGCGGTTTTGTTAACTGCGCAAAACTGCTCGTCGACAGGGAAAGCAAGTAGAAAAACGCGATTTCTGACGATCTATCAATGAACCACGCCATCGTGCGGGATGCCGTTCAGGCTTTGATAATGATTTGATCGCTGTTTGGGTGGTCAATGCGTGATGAAAGGAACTCATCTCCGGACGATCACGGACGAATCGAGGGACAACTCATTCTGTCCCTCTCCCCGTCCCCGGCATTTTCCTTTCCAGATAAGGTTGCCGGAGGCGGGAATCTTCAATCCGGGATGAGGTCAGATGATCTCAAACAGACCTTCGACTTCGACAGCAGCGTCCAGAGGAAGAGAAGGAACTCCAACCGTGGAGCGTGCATGACGTCCTGCATCTCCGAAGACTTCGACAGCGAGGTCGGAGGCTCCATTCATGACGGCTGCATGCTTCGTGAAAGATGGCTCGCAGGCGATGAAGCCGCCAAGACGGACAACTTTCGTGACTTTACCAAGATCACCGACGGCTGCCTTGATCTGAGCGATAAGGTTGATCATGCAGAAGCGCGCTGCCAACGCACCCGTTTCTTCGTCAACGGAGCCACCGAGCTTGCCTGTTGCGACCAGTTTTCCGTCCCTGAGCGGCAACTGACCGGAAACAGTGATCAGATTTCCAGAGCGAACCCATGAGACGTAATTCGCGACAGGAACAGCCGGAACCGGCAGGTTAATTCCAAGAGCAGCCAGGCGATTTTCAGGTGTTTCAGACATCGTGGGAACCTTTTGAAGGAGATTGGGAACAAAGAGCAGAGACGCAGATCAGATCGTGCTGGCGCTTTCCAGCAGAGCATCGACATCTTCCGTTCTGGTATCATAACCACAGACAAGACGAATGAGGACGCCCTCCAGTCCGGATGGCGTATCCCAGCGATAGAAACCGAAGCCTTCAGCTTCAAGATGCTGCGCAAGAAGATCCGGCAGAACCACGAACACTTCGTTGCTTTCCGTCGCCCATGGCAGGATGACGCCGGGAATCCGGGCAAGTCCGCTGGCCAGCCGGGTTGCCATGGCATTGGCCTGTCCCGCATTCCTCAGCCAGAGATCATTGTCGAACCAGGCAAGAAGCTGTGCGCTGATATAGCGTTGCTTGGACCAGACGTGGCCACTACGTTTCAGGCGCTGCCCCATATTTGCAGCACGCGTCGGATCGAACACAACCATGACCTCAGCCGCCATGGCCCCATTTTTGGTCGCGCCCAAGGACAGAATATCGACGCCGCTTTTCCACGTTGCTTCCGCAGGGGAGCATCCAAGCGTCACGAGAGCATTGGAAAAACGGGCACCATCCATATGCACACCGAGACCGGAAGAGCGGGCTTGGTCGGTCAGTTCACGTATATGCTCAATGGAATAGACGGTGCCCCATTCGGTTGCCTGCGTGATGCTCAGCGCAGATGGCACATTGTCATGTGGGCGGCTGAAATCGCGTTTTCCCAATGTCTGTTGCAGCGTTTCAGGCAGAATACGACCATCTGGAGAAGAGAGCGGCTGTAATTTCGCGCCTCCGGTCAGGAATTCCGGTGCGCCACATTCATCGTTGAGAATATGGGCGCTTTCATCGCAGAAAATCACTCCCCACGGTGGGCAGAGCGTGCTGAGCGCTATGGCGTTGGAAGCAGTCCCGGTTGTCACCGGGAAGATTTCCGCATGGTCGTTTTCAAAAACGGTGCGGATTTTTGTGCGTAGATGTTCCGTCCATGGGTCTCCCCCATAGGATGGAACCGAGCCTGAACTGGCAGCAACAAGAGCTTCCATGATTTCAGGACAGGCCGGTGAGACATTGTCGCTGGCGAAATTCCTGCGTATCTGTTCCATAATCCTCGTCCGCTCCTGAAGACGTCATATGTTTTCGGGGCAACCGTTCCCTTCAACAGGAAGAGCCTGATTACCCCCGATGTCTGAGCAAACCTCACCCGAAACATCCGAAATCCGCAACCCTGGCTCGGAAAATGCTTCTTCCGAACGTGGGCGTTTGATCGATGGAAAAGCGTTTGCCGCAGGCCTGACGCAGAGTACGGCCGAACATGTGAAGGATTTCTACAGTCGCCATCATGTGACTCCGGGACTGGCGGTGGTTCTGGTCGGGAACGATCCGGCCAGTGAGGTCTATGTCCGGAACAAGGCGCTTCAGACCCATCGTGCGGGAATGCGTTCCTTCATGCACATGTTGCCGGAGACGACGTCGGAAGAGGAGCTTCTGGCGTTAATCGCTCGTCTGAACGTCGATCCGGAGATTCACGGGATTCTCGTGCAACTGCCATTGCCGGCACAGATTGATCCTCGTCGGGTGACCAATGCGATTGCTGCGGACAAGGATGTCGATGGCCTTGGGGAATCAAACACGGGGCGTCTTGCGCTGGGCACCCCGGGGCTTGTGCCCTGCACGCCTCTCGGATGCCTGCTTCTGCTGAAATCCGAACTCGGAGACAATCTGCGTGGAATGCATGCCGTGATCGTTGGCGCTTCCAATCTTGTGGGCAAGCCGATGGCTCAGCTTCTTCTGATTGAAGGCTGCACGGTTTCGATCGCGCATATCGACACGCGTGATCCCGCGTCTCTTGCCCGGCAGGCCGATATTCTGGTCGTTGCGACGGGTTGTTCCGGACTGGTGAAAAAAGATTGGGTGAAACCCGGAGCTACGGTCATTGATGTGGGCATTACCCGTGTGCCGACGGCATCGGGAAAAACCCGTCTGGCCGGAGACGTCGCTTTTGATGAGGTTGCGCCGGTGGCGGGGCGGATCACGCCAGTTCCTGGTGGCGTCGGCCCCATGACGATCGCCTGCCTGCTAAGGAATACCTTGCAGGCGGCCAGAATACAGCTTGAAGGTGAAAGCCGTATCTGAAAATCATCAGCATGACCGGCCCATGAAGAATATGCTCTTTTCCACGGGTCGGTGAGTCTTCAGCGCATTCCGCCGTTAGCGATTGATCCGGCGACAACTGCGGAAATGATGCCCGTAGCTATGGCGGTCAACAGGAACTGATTGCCTGTATTCACCCAGCGATAGCCCGGTGGAGGCGCATAGAGTCCTGGGCGTCCTTGCCAGTCGTTAACCCAGGGATCCCCACCATAATAGCGGTTTCCGGGTCTCCAGACAGGTCCGGCAAAGCGCGGAGGTGGCATGGGAGCTCTTCTGTTATAGCCCCCGCGTCCGGGAGGAGGCCCCGGTGGTTGCTGATATCCTCTCCCGCCACCGTTGTTCCAGTTACGTCCCGGCGGTCCATTCCCCCCAGGCTGGGCGGAAGCAAAGACCGGGGTCAGGCAGAGTATGGCGCTCATGAGCAGAGCAGTCCGGCCTGTTTTCACGTTAGTTTCTCCGCTTTCTGGAGAGCATTTCTCGACAGATTCTCTGTCGAATGCTGCACCCCGATAGTCATGGCATCTGTTGTAACATTCAAATCATGACATTTTTTTGTTATGTCCGCGAGTGCGCTGATTTGCCGTGTTTTCCTTGATCCGTGGAAAACAGATTTTTATCCGTCTCAAAAAACATTCTGAAAAAACGCAGATTGGATGCTTGGCATTGCCTCTGGAATGCTTGCGCACATGGATCATAAAGGGGAATGGAGCGGAGGAAATCGGCCTCTATGATCAATGTCATGCAGAGTTCACGGAGCTTGCAGTATTTTCCATTCCGACGTTGGTAACGCGGCAAAAGGCGGTTGATCCATCGGCCAAGAACGATCTGTCGAGCGGTCATGCTTTCATTGCTGTTTCGGGTGAGAAAACCAAGGCCGGGTGTTTGAGGCAAGTCTGCCTTGATTCTGTTCAGAAAATCCTTCCGAATGTCATGATCAAGCCAGGCTGAGGATTGAAACAGGACAGGCTGCAGATTTTCCTTTCCGAAAACACGACTCCATTTTGAAAACATGGAATAATAATCATAATAATGCAGATCATGAGTCTGCCCCTCGGCAAAGTCATGGAAAGAGCGCGTATCTCCAGCCTTGATCGCCGTACTATACAGGCTCAGACGCAGAGAAGACTGTTCCCGGAAATAGCATATCACGGTGATTTTTCTGAAAATTGTGTGCAGAAACGAGTAAAGCTTTTCTATATCTTCCTCATTCTGCAGACGGCTATGGAAATGTTCAGAACTGATTATAATAGCTTCGTGATTTTCCTTTAAATAACCTATTTCTTTAATGAAATTCTCTTTGAAATCAGCATCAAAAATTTTTCGTTCTTCGTGTGTGGAAATATGTTTGTCATGATAGAAATCATCGATACTGTTCTGAAACAGGGCACATAATGCGCGGTTGTTATATCTTCCCGCAGTCTCACTCAGAGCTATGCCCTGCTCCGACAGGAATTGTCGATTTTCATAGAGCCATAGCTGCAAAGTTGTTGAAGCGGTTTTTTCCGTACCGATATGTAAGAAACATTCCATTACTAGTCATCTTGTTCCTGCGAAAACCTTCTGTGTCAGGAACAGGACTTATGCTGGTTAAGGTGGGAATAGAACCGCTTGTGTAATAAACATACAATTTATTACAGGCCGGATACTTTCAGGGAGTGTCTCGCTCCAGTTCCAACAGCCAGAGCTTGTCATCGACGCCCCCATCTCCGGAATATCCCCCCAGACCATTAGCTGCGACAACACGGTGACAGGGGATCAGGATGGGGATTGGATTGCGTCCAACAGCTTGTCCAACAGAACGGGCTGAACCCCCGACACGTTCTGCGACCTGACCGTATGTCATGGTTTGTCCCGCTGGAATGGTCAGAAGAAATGCCCAGATTTTCTTCTGATAATCGGTGCCCCACGGAGCCAGAGGGAAAGGGAAAATGCCCTCGGGCTTATCAAACCATGCATCCAGCCAGTCGCGTGCTTGCGTCAGCAGGGGTGTTTCTTCCTGATCGCGCCCTCGGCCCCAGTCGAGAGCGACAATGGTGCCATCATCCTCGGACAATGTGAGCGGACCGAGAGGTGAATGCATGGAAAGCTGGGGCATTGAATTCCTGTCTGTTAGAAAGAGAGCAGATTGTAGTATGTGCAGGACAGGCAGGATAGGACAATCGCCGGGCTTGTGAAGCTGTCCGCTTGAATGGTCGCGCAGGAGAAGAGTGAAATGAACGGGAGCAGCGCAGACAGAGTGATTTTTGCGCTGGCTTCGGGCGTTGAGCGTGCGGCGATTGCTGTCATGCGGGCAAGCGGATCTGGAGCAGCGAACGTCCTGATGCGCTTGTGTGGAGGGCTTCCATCGCCGCGCAAGGCCGCTCTGCGCAGCTTGTGGCGGAATGCTGATCTTCGGGATGAAAAACTGGATGAGGCTCTGGTGCTGTGGTTCCCCGGACCTGCGAGCTATACCGGAGAAGATAGTTTTGAACTGCATCTTCACGCAGGGCCGGCCGTTATCGATGCGGTTTCGGATGCGCTTATTGCCGCAGGTGCGCAACCAGCCTTGCCTGGTGAATTTACCCGGAGAGCATTCGTCAACGGGCGTCTGGATCTGATTGAAGCCGAGGGCATTTCTGATCTGATTGAAGCCGAAACCGATGCGCAACGACGGCAGGCGCTTGCGCAGCTTGGTGGTGAACTCAGCTCTGTTTATGAAGACTGGGCAGCGCGTTTGCGTGTCGTTGTCGCACGACAGGAGGCCTTGATCGATTTCCCGGACGAGGATCTTCCCCCGGAAGTTGAAGCTGCCATTCTGGATGAAATTGCCAGCCTGCGTGATGAAATGATGGCGCATCTTGAAGATGGCAATCGGGGCGAGCGTATCCGGCGTGGACTGACCGTAGCCATTTCCGGGCCGCCAAATGCAGGAAAATCGAGTCTGCTCAACTTTTTTTCAGGTCGGGATGCTGCGATCGTTTCTCCGATGGCGGGAACGACGCGGGATGCGATCGAGGTTCCGGTTGTGATCGCCGGAGTGAAGGTCACACTGATCGACACGGCAGGTTTGAGGGAAACCGCAGACCCTATCGAGGCTGAGGGCGTAAAACGCGCCTTGTTTCACGTGAAACAGGCCGATATGCGGATCGGTATGTTTGAAGCCGGAACTGTTCCTGATGGAATGCTTCCGGATACGCTGCTTGTGTGCAACAAGACGGATCTGCATCCGGCACCGGGATATGTCGAGGGGAAGCCTGTCGTTGGCATCAGTCTTGCGACAGGAGATGGTTTGCAGGAATTGCGGTCGTTGATCGAGGCTAAAGTCACGGCGCTGATTTCCGGTCGTGGCGGTGCTCCACTTACGAGGGCACGGCATCGTTCGGCCGTAACAGATGCTTCGGCGTGTCTCGATCGTGCATTGCGACAGGACTGGCCTGAAATGCGTGGAGAGGAATTGCGGGTCGGGTTGCGTGCTCTTGGACGTCTGACCGGAGCCGTGGGGGTGGAGGATTTGCTGGATATCGTGTTCGGTCAATTCTGCATCGGGAAATAGGAAGGTAACGGACAGCGGTCATGACGACAGACTTCGATGTGATTGTGGTGGGTGGTGGACATGCCGGTTGTGAAGCCGCTGCGGCTTCGGCCAGGTGTGGCGCGCGCACGCTGCTGCTGACGCATCGGCAGGATACGATCGGAGCCATGTCCTGCAACCCTGCGATCGGTGGGATTGGCAAAGGGCATCTGGTCCGTGAGATCGATGCGCTGGATGGGATCATGGGACGCGCTGCTGATGCGGCTGGCATCCATTTCAAATTGCTGAACCGTTCCAAAGGTCCGGCCGTCCATGGCCCACGGGCGCAGGCTGATCGCGGACTTTATCGGAAAGCGGTGCAAAATGAGCTGGAGCAGACATCCGGCCTGACCATCATCGAAGGTGCGGCAGGTGATCTGATCACCGATTCATCGGGGCATGTTCGTGGGGTCGTGTGTGAAGACGGTCGGAGATTCGAAGCCGCGGCTGTCGTCCTGACAACCGGAACGTTCCTGAGGGGCACGATCCATATAGGTCTTGAAAGTTCTCCCGCAGGACGTGTTGGAGAGGCTCCGGCAAATGCACTTGGCGCACGGATGGATGCGCTTGGTTTGCCTATGGGTCGGTTGAAAACAGGGACGCCAGCGCGGTTACTGAGAAGCAGCATTCGTTGGGAGGACCTTCAGGAAGATCCCGGCGATACAGTCCCTGATTTGTTCAGCCGCATGAGCGAGCGTGCATCCAATCGTCTGATTTCCTGTCGTATGACGGCGACGACGGAAGAGACGCATGCGATCATTCGCGAGCATATTCATTTGTCGGCTGTCTATGGCGGGGCGATTGCCGGACGTGGTCCGCGTTATTGTCCGTCGATTGAAGACAAGGTGGTTCGCTTTGCGGAAAAGACATCGCATCAGATTTTCCTTGAGCCGGAAGCTCTGCCGGAAAATGATGGTGGCGAACTGATTTATCCGAACGGAATTTCCACATCACTTCCTGCGGATGTTCAGGAACGGATGCTGCGATCCATTCCCGGTCTGGAGCAGGTGACGATCGTGCGTCCCGGATATGCGGTTGAATATGATTATGTTGATCCTCGCGCCCTGGATCCAACGCTGGAATTGCGTGCATTGCCCGGTCTGTTTCTGGCCGGACAGATCAATGGCACGACGGGATATGAGGAAGCCGGAGCGCAGGGGCTTCTCGCAGGCATTAATGCCGCGCGCCGGGCCGGTGGTTCAACTCCGGTCACGATCGATCGTGGGCAGGGCTATATCGGCGTCATGATTGATGATCTGACGACACAGGGCGTCAGTGAACCATATCGTATGTTCACGTCACGGGCAGAATATCGACTGACCCTGCGGGCCGATAATGCAGATCTGCGTCTCACGCCGGAAGGTCTGAAATGGGGATGTGTTGGTCCGGAACGGGCTGCCATCTTCAACCGGGATCATGACATGATCGAGCAGGCTGTCACGCGTGCGGACACGGAAACATGGACTCCGGGAGAGGTTGCGGCGGCGGGAGTGCATGTTGCGCAGGATGGACGGCGACGGACATTGACCGAAGTGCTTGCCGCAGGAGCAGATGAAGCTGTTGCGATCAACCTGGCTCCTTGGTTCGGTGAATTGTCGCCGCGTGTTCGACTGCATGTGCAGACAGAAGCCCGTTATGGTGGATATCTTGCGCGGCAGACACGGGAAATCAAACAACTCACAGCAGAAACCGCAATTGCTGTGCCTCCTGATTTTGATTTTTCATCGGTTGGCGGACTGAGTAACGAAATGAAAGAGCGATTTGATCGTGCCCGTCCGGCAAGTTTCAGTGCTGCGCAAAGAATTCCGGGAGTGACACCATCAGCTCTGATGGCGCTTCTGGGACGTCTTCGTCAGATGGATGCAGCATGAGCGCAGGGAATGTAACGGCTGTTTCACGTGAAACGATGGAACGGCTTGAGGTCTATGCCGCGCTTCTGAAAAAATGGAACGAGCGGATCAATCTTGTCTCGCCACATGACATGGCGCAGCTTTGGTCCCGTCATATTGAAGACTGTCTTCAGCTTGTCCCTTATGTGCCATCCGGAAGTCTTGTCACGGATATCGGTTCCGGTGGTGGCTTTCCCGGCATCGTTCTTGCAATCGCTGCCGATGCTGAGGTGACGATGATTGAATCGGATCAGCGTAAGGCCGCCTTTTTGCGTGAAGCCAGCCGTGCCACAGGATGCCGTACGCGTGTTGTGGCTTCCCGCATTGAAACAGCCAATGTTCCACCAGCGCCGATTGTCACTGCGCGTGCATTGGCAGATCTGCCGCTCCTGTTGCAATGGACGGCTCCGCTTCTGAAGCAGGATGGATATGCCCTGTTTCTCAAGGGGCGACAGTCGGAAGACGAGTTGACCCGAGCTTCGGACGACTGGAAAATGAATGTTGTGCGTATTCCCGGCCGCACTGCGGGCGGCGTCATTCTCAGAATAAGTGATTTGAAGCGTGTCTGATTCTTCGCGTGTGAAGCGCTCTCCATCAGCTTCTGCTGAGGCTCGTATTATTGCTCTGGCCAATCAGAAAGGAGGCGTCGGTAAAACGACGACGTCCATAAATCTGGCTGCGGCTCTAGCCGGAATGGGGAAGCGGGTTCTTCTGATTGATCTGGACCCTCAGGGGAATGCTTCGACCGGGCTTGGCATTGGCTATGACGCACGTAAAAATGGTAGTTATGCTCTTTTAATAGCGGAACGTCCGGCTGATCGTCTGATCAAATCGACAGAGACCGAGGGGCTGGATATCATTGCGGCCGATACCGATCTGGTCGGAGCGGAAGTCGAGCTGATCGGTCTGGATGAACGGGAACATCGTCTGAAAAAGGCGATTGCTCCGCTTCTCGATCGCTATGATCATATTCTGATCGATTGTCCGCCAAGTCTTGGTCTTCTGACGCTGAATGCTCTTGTCGCGGCAAATGGTGTGATTGCGCCGCTACAATGCGAATTTTTTGCACTGGAAGGCATCAGCCATCTGACCAAGACGATCGAACGTGTCAGGCGTCAGTTGAATCCGGATCTGGAACTCTCCGGAATTCTTCTAACGATGTATGACAGGCGTAATAACCTTTCTGAACTCGTTGCAGCGGACACGCGATCCTTTTTCGGTTCTGCCGTTCTGGAAACAGTTATTCCTCGCAATATCAGAATATCCGAAGCGCAGAGTCATGGCGCTCCTGTGATGGCCTATGATGGTCGTTCTTCGGGGGCGGCTGCTTATATTGCGCTTGCAGAAGAATTGATGGCCCGCGACAGCAGGAAAGGTTGCCTTTGATGGCTGCAAAAAAAATGGCGGATCGTCCTCGCCTTGGGCGTGGTCTGGCTGCTCTTCTTGGAGATGGTGGAGATACGGGAACCGGGCAGGAAGCGCCTTCGCGTAGAGCAGGCAGGATTGCATCGATCGCCATAGACATGCTGGAACCCGGGCCCTTCCAGCCACGCCAGACAATAGATCCGGAGAATCTGGATGAACTTGCGGATTCCATTCGCAGGCAGGGTGTTCTGCAACCCATTTTGGTAAGATCTCATCCAGAGCGTCCCGGTCATTATCAGATTATTGGTGGTGAGCGTCGCTGGCGCGCGTCCCAGAAAGCCCAGTTGCATGAAGTGCCGGCGCATATCCTCGAGTTGAGTGATAGCGATGCCATGGCTGCTGCTCTGGTTGAAAATTTGCAGCGTGCAGATCTGAATCCGATAGAAGAAGCGGAAGGATTCAGCCGTCTGATGGAAGATCACAGCCTTACACAGGATGATTTGGCTGGATTGATTGGCAAATCGCGACCGCATGTCGCCAATACATTACGTCTTCTGCGTCTGCCGGATACGTTGCGGAGAGAGGTGAGCCGTGGTCGTCTCACTGCAGGGCATGCGCGTGCCTTGTTGACCCATCCCGAGCCCGTGCGCGCTGCGCGTGAGGTGATCGAGAAAGAGCTTTCCGTCCGGCAGACAGAACTTCTGGTGCAGAAAGCGACGGGCGGCAAACGGGCTTCCTCCCGCGTGGCGGAAGTCAAACGTGATCCCGAATTGCAGTCTCTGGAGAGGGATCTGACTTCCAGACTTGGGATGAAGGTCGAAGTGACATTTGATGGAAAAAAAGGCGGCACTATCCGCTTTGATTATAAATCACTGGAACAATTGGATGGTCTTCTGGCGCTGCTGAAACGGTGATTTCACAAGGAGCAGAAAAAACTCTTGCGCAGTTGAGATATGACTGTTAGAAGCCCGCCTCACAGAGAGGTTCATCACCTTATCTGAAAATCCTGGGCGCATAGCTCAGTTGGTAGAGCAGCTGACTCTTAATCAGCGGGTCCAAGGTTCGAGTCCTTGTGCGCCCACCAGGATTTTCATCTTCCACATATAAAATACTTATGAAATCAATCTGAATTCAGTTCAGTGATTGATTTTTCATGCGTATGTATGAAGAGATTTCATGAGGTAACATGGCTCATGATCGAGATATTGTTGGATCTTCTTCCTTCCTGTTGAAGCTTCTTGATGCTGCAGGCTCATATTGTCCCAGCTTTACCTTGCTCAAAAATCGATATTTACGGTGCCTGATTGCTACTATTGAGATTTGGCTTCTGGCTGGCTGCGATATGAAGAGCCTCGGGAGATCGTGCCTTTCTCGTGCATGACGAGCTGTGTGATCTGTATAGATGGGGATCAGGGCAGAAGAGTTTATGACGACGCTACACGATAGCTAAGAGCGGTTTCTTTGCTTGAGAGTGTATGAGAACTCCTGACGCTTGCCATAAACGCTGCGTCATTCGTGGGTAACCATAATACCTTCTTCGGATAGTTGTCTGATCAATTACCACGCACCGGGAGCTGGAATAGTGCTGGATCAGGATGGGGGCTCCCGGCCATATTTCCTCTGAAGGGTTCTTAGAGGAACAGCCCGAGGAGTATGGGGAACACATTGTTCCGTGGTGGTTTCGGCCCGGTTATATTTTCATGGAGCAGTCACTGCGCACGGATATCGCGAAGAGGCTTCGATTTCAGAAAGCCTCTTCAGAACGTCCCCTCCCCTTCATGATAATCAGCGATGTCCGGAACCGTCACTCCTTTTCCGGGTACGACTCTGTTGTCTCAACACGTTTTCAATCCATTCATTCAGCCGCATGGTTGTGTCTTCGGCTTCCTCGCGGTCCGGATAGTTGTCCGGGAAGCGCAGAGCCAGCCAACGCCATGCAACCAAACGTTTATGCCGCTTTTCCGCACGTTCCAGCTCTTCTCGCCCTGCCCGCTCGGGCGCAGGAAGACGTCCGGTGCCTGGTGGTGGAATGATATCTCCACGGGCATGGTCGGCTGCCCATCCGGTCAGGCGCCGAATGCCATTGTCGCGATCGTCGACCGGGCACATGGCGTAAGTCCAGCGTTGTGAAAGGTCGAGACCTTCCACGCCTTCCAGAGCCGAGGCGATGGCGAATGTTTGCTCCATGTCAGCCAATCGGTAATTCGGATCATCCCGACGCAGAACTGCCCGTCGGATACGGGCCAGAACACCGAACAGACTTTCCGACCCGATTTCAGACGCAATGGCGCGCACAATATCGGCGTCAGGCTGAACCAGCGGGCGTAATTCGTCCGGGAACTCCGGATCGGCAGCAAGATGTTTACGAATGAAAGACGGGCTTCCCGCGCCAGCCAGAACGGCGACGATGCCCTCTTCATGCTTGCCAAAACGCCCAGCTCTTCCCCCGATCTGTTTGACTTCCTGAACAGTCAGATCGCGTGTTTGACGACCATCGAATTTTTTCAACGCAGCAAAAACCACTCGGCGGATCGAAAGGTTCAAGCCCATGCCGATAGCATCCGTGGCGATCAGAATGTCAGCTGCACCGGAATTGAAGCGGGCCGCCTCTGCGCGTCGGACTTCCGGGCTGAGTGCGCCATAAACGACGGCAACCCGGCGCCCTCTTTCCATCAACGCGGCCCGCAGATCGAGGACTTCACGTCGGGAAAAGGCAATCAGCGCATCGCCGGTCCGAAGATCCTGCATTTTAACGGGCGCTGATGCGGCTTTCAGAGGGCTCTTGCGATGGAGTGTGATTTCATCAAGCGGATCGCCGCAAAGTTCTGCGATACGCCGCACCATGGGAACACAGTCCGGAGCGCCAAGAATGAAGAGGTGGCGTGCCGGGACGCCCATAATGGCCGCGGTCCAGGCCGAACCTCGGTCCGGATCAAACAGCATCTGGGCTTCATCAATCACGGCGACATCGACGGGATTATGGAAAGGACACATCTCCACAGTCGCCGCCAGATGGCGACTGCCGGGAATATTGATCCGTTCTTCACCTGTTGCGAGGGAAGCTTCGATACCACGCGCTGCCAGAGATTCGCGGAATTCATGTGCAAGCAGGCGGAGTGGCGCCAGAGCGAGACCGCTTTCCGCCTTGGCGAGCGCATCGAGAGCTGTATGGGATTTGCCGCTGTTTGTCGGGCCGGTGACCAATGTGATGCGACGTTCAAGAGCACGCGCTGTCCGGAAATGGGCGGCGTAGTGATCAAGAGCAGCAACGCGGGCAATGACGGAATTGGCAACTTTCTTGCCGACATCCGGAGCGTCCCGCAAAGAGACACGGCTTCCCCGCCGGTTTTGTCCCTCTTCCGCATTCTGCCGCCATTCAGGTAGCTTCTGCCGCAGGGCGATCAGTTCTGTCGGGTCGAATTCCCAGAGTTCCAGCCCATCCTTGCGGCGCTGTTTGCGTGCAACGGGCAGGCGGTTTTCTGCAATCCAGCGGAAGGCTTCTTTCTGTGAGCATTGAAGCAGCTTCGGGACGTCCCGGAATGGAACAAGGGTCTGCTCCCATTCCCGAAGGCGCGCGATTTCGTCCCGACGGCGTGAACGTGCGGTCCGCTCTATGTCAGCAGTCTGGGCTTCCCGCTGTGTTTCACGATCATGAATCGCGTTGATGAAGCTAGAGCGATCGGCGACATCGAATGCGTCCGCGATCGCTTCTGCCAGCCTTGCACTCTGGCCCGGGGAGAGCACCCGCCCGGTATCCAGCAGATCGGCCCGAACGCTTTCCAGAGCGATCTGCGGGGTTTTCCCCATGGCTTTCAGGCGCGTCAGAAGAGGCAGTTCAAGAGCGCTGAGAAGAGTCCTGTCGTCGGCGCGTGGATCTGTGATGCTGGAGGCAGCCTCCTCCATATCTTCGCGCGTGATCCAGATCCGGCCATCCCGACGGGTCAGGTCCATCAATCGGGAAACCCAGCGTTTCTTTCGAACCGCACAAAGCTGGGAAAGGAATATATCTTCGGAGATTTCCCGTTCGCCCGGCAGCAGTGCGCGTGCGATTCTTCGCAGGAGTGGAGATTCCTCTTTCGGATCAACCTCCTGCCCTGTTTGGCGGAGCGCTGTTTCCAGAGCTGCTCGCGCGGGAGATGTAGGGGCGTGCGAAGGGAGAGAGCCAGTCGGCAAGGTCATTGTGAGAGTCTGCGTTATTCAGGGGCTGGGAACAATGGGAAAACGGAGGTTGGTGTCATATTCGCAGGCGGTGGTGCAAGTGTTGGGGTTCAGCCCAAAAGAAGCCAGAGCCTGAAAATGAACTGTTCCGCCAGATTGTTCCGCTTCAAATCAGGCAATAGATACGGAATGTTCACACGGCTGAGTAGATTGCCCTGCAGCGCTGTTTTGAGTGTTTGAAGCCTGACAACGGTTTCAGGTGGAAGGTCGGAACTGCAACTCAGCAGATAGTCTATGTTGGAGTGAAAAATCTTCATGAAGGCGCCTGGACCACGGCGGATGGCGCCGTAAGCACGCCGGATGAAGGAAGGTCTGGCCCCGATCGCATTGCGATTATGCTGGCGATACAGAATGACCTGTTCCTGATCGGTGATCACGGTGCCTCCGGTGGCGGAGATCAGTAGGCATGCCCACCAGTCATGGAGGATGTTTTCCGGCGGTGGCTGATGGCGGAGCAACATCTTGCGTGCTGCGTTATTGATCATGATGGTGCAGCCCGTCGCAAAATTGCCGGCCAACGAAGTCATCAGAACAGGAAGATGCGGCAAAGCGGGGGAAGGGCCTTTGGGGGAGAGTTTACAATCCGTCAGCGTCTGCCGGGCGCAGTAAAGAGCAGGCACATCCGGCTGTACCTTTGATAGAGCTTTTACACCATTGAGCAGTTTGTTCTTGAGCCAGACATCATCCTGATCTGAAAAGGCAATGAAATCACTTTCCGGAGCCATGTTCAGAAGTCGGAGATAGGAATCGACGATGCCTGCTTGTGGCTGTGGACAGGTCCCATCAGCCTCCCGACAGCGTTCGCTTCCTATCTGCATCTGGAAATTATGCATGAGCGCGCGTGAGGAATCTGTCGAGGCATCGTCACGCCATAACAAAGACCAGTTACACCAGCTCTGGTTCAGAAAAGAGGCCAGTTGCTGCTCGATATATGCTTCCCCGTTATGAACAGACAAAAGAATGGTGACATGGGGTGTATCTTCGTGTCCCTCCCCCCGCTTCAAAGGGGGGAGTGTCTTATCTTCAGTCATGTTCCGGTCTGATTGATAAATATCCAAAATATCCTTCAGTCTGGGGAGGGGTGGAATATGCGATCAACGGCTTTTTTCACGCTGGAACGCCAGTCAGGCATCTGGATACCGAAAACATTATGCAGTTTCCGGTTGTCCATACGTGAATCTGCAGGACGTTTGGCCGGCGTCGGCCAGTCTGCCGTGGCAATGGCCAGAACTTCAGGCATTTTCTGACCATGCTCGGCCGCGTATTTCAGCGTTTCATTCGCCAGTTCATGCCATGTTGCCTCACCAGAACCACAGGCGTGATAAAGGCCAGCATAATTACTGTTCCAGCCTTTGTCTTCGATGAGATCCAGAATGGAGAGGATCGCATCGGCCAGATCATCGGAGCTTGTTGGATTTCCACGCTGATCGCCAACAACTTTCAGAGTGGGATTTTTCGCTCCTGCGGCGATCATGGTCCGGACAAAGTTTTTCCCATGGGCTGAATAGACCCACGAAGTCCGCAGAATGATGGCATTCTGGCAGAGCTGAAGGATTTTTTCTTCGCCTTCTGCCTTGGTCCGTCCATAGACAGTCTGTGGTGAAACGGGATCCGTTTCAACGTAGGGCTGTCCCTTGTCACCGGCGAATACATAGTCGGTTGAAACATGGATGAACGGGATATCAGCCTGAGCACAAAGTGCAGCCAAGGCAGCAGGACCGTCACGGTTGGCGGCTTCCGCTCCTGCAATCTCGGTTTCGGCAAGGTCTACGGCCGTCCAAGCGGCAGCATTGACGACGGCAACCGGCTTGACCTGTTCCAGCATGGTTTTCAGTGTTTCCGGGTCTGCAAAATCGAATTCAGGTCGACCGGCAATCCGGATACGGGGGCCGCCACGCTGGGCCAGAGAAGTCGCAAGCTGCCCTGAGCCGCCTGTGACAAGAATGGGGCCTGTGCCCTTGGTCAGATATGCCATCAGTATGCAAACCAGCCTTTGGCTTCGGAGAATTCGGGACAGGCCAAGTCTTTATCTGACAAAATGGCTTCATTAGGGTTAACGGGCCAGGTGATATCAATTTCCTTGCTGTTCCAGATCACGGCCCGCTCGGACGCCTTGTCATAAAGACTGGTGCATTTGTACTGCACTTCAGCATTTTCCGTCAGTGTGCAGAAACCATGCAGAAAGCCGGGGGGAATCCAGAGCTGGGACCAGTTTTCTTCTGAAAGTTCAGCAGCTACCCATTTTCCCCATGTCGGGGATCCTGTGCGCGCATCGACAGCCACGTCCCATATTGCACCCTTGGTGCAGCGCACGAGCTTGCCCTGAGCATAGGGAGCGAGTTGGCAGTGCAACCCCCGGATGACACCCTTCTTTGTCGAAAGAGACTGGTTATCCTGAACAAACGGCAGGTCGATACCCGCTTCTTTCATTCGGTCGATATTATAGGTTTCTGAAAAAAATCCCCTGTTGTCCGAAAAACGCGGAGGCGTCACTAAAATGACGTCGGAAATAGCCAGACGTTCTACTTTCATTGGATTTTTTCCTTAAATTCATGGCCGCACTCCCTGTTTTCGGGGAGGCTATATGCTCGGGAAAAGAGGTTCACAGATCCCTCTCCCCCCGTTTTCGATAAAAATCGGGAGAAGGGGATCGTGCGATCAGTGTGCCAGCGCGTTGTTTGCAAGTTCCATCAGAAGCCGGCCCAATTCGGTTTTCTTGATGGTGGCGGCATAGTCTCGCAGTTGCTCGGCTGAGATATAGCCCATCCTGAAAGCAACTTCCGCCGGAGATCCGACCAGCATGCCCTGACGTGCCTGAAGTGTGTGAACAAACTGGCTGGCCTGAAGCAGGCTTTCCGGAAGGCCGGCGTCAAGCCATGCGCATCCGCGGCCCAGCCGATCGACATGGAGTGTGCCTTCTTCAAGATAGAAGCGGTTCAGGTCCGTGATTTCCAGCTCTCCACGCGGAGAGGGTTTGACCTGGCGGGCAAACTCCGAAACCCGCTCATCATAGAAATAGAGGCCTGTGATGGCCCAGTTGGAAAGAGGATGTTCAGGTTTTTCGTCGATTTGCAGAGCTCTGTAATTGTCGTCGAATGTCACGACGCCATAGCGCTCAGGATCACGAACCTGATAGGCGAACACGGTCGCTCCGCGTGCCCTCTGGGCGGCTGCCTGTAGATGCTCGGAAAGATTATCTGCAAAGATCAGGTTATCCCCCAGAGCCAGAGCGCAGGGGCGTCCTTCCAGCCAATCCCCTGCGATCAGAAACGCCTGCGCCAGACCATCAGGAGAAGGCTGGACGCGATATTCGAATTTGACGCCAAGACGTGATCCGTCTCCCAGCAGCCGTTGAAACTGGGGGAGGTCTGCCGGGGTCGAGATGATCATGATTTCCCGGATTCCAGCCAGCATCAGGGTGGAAAGCGGGTAATAGATCATCGGTTTGTCATAGACAGGAAGAAGCTGTTTGCTTGCAGCCATGGTCATTGGATAAAGGCGCGTGCCTGATCCACCCGCCAGAATGATGCCTTTCATTGCTGTTGCAGCTGCAGGATTGATCATCATCAGACGGCTTCCTTCGCTGTGGCTGGCGCTGAAACCTGTCCCAGACGTTGACCCGTATAGCGTCGTGACCGGATACCCTCCCACCAGGTGCGGTTGTCGAGGTACCATTGTACGGTGCGGCGGATACCGGCAGTGAAATCGTGGCTCGCCTTCCAGCTCAATGATGTCTCTGCATGAGACGGATCGATTTCGTAGCGGAAATCATGTCCGGGCCGGTCCGTAACATAGCGGATCAGGCGTTCACGCGGACCGTTTGCATCAGGAGCCAGTTCGTCGAGAACGGCGCAGATGGTCTTGACGACTTCCAGATTGGTCTTTGGCTGACGTGCGCCGATGGCGTATGTTTCTCCCGGCTGTCCACGTTCGACGGCCAGAACGAGAGCTTCTGCGTGGTCTTCGACGAAAAGCCAGTCGCGGATATTTTCTCCCTGCCCATAAACAGGAAGTTCCTTGCCTTCGATGGCGTTGATGGTGACTAGAGGAATCAGCTTTTCCGGGAAATGCCATATTCCATAATTGTTCGTGGTATTGGTCACAAAGGTCGGCATGCCATAGGTATGATGCCAGGCACGGACCAGATGATCCGAAGCCGCTTTGCTCGCTGAATAAGGGCTGCGTGGATCATAGGGAGTCGTTTCGGTGAACGGAGGATCGTTCAGGTCGAGCGCTCCGAAAACTTCATCGGTCGAGATATGGTGGAAGCGGAACTGATCCCGTTTCCGGGCGTCCAGGGTCATCCACCAAGCTCTTGCGGCTTCCAGCAATGTATACGTGCCGGTTACGTTAGTCTGAATGAAAATTCCGGGACCATCAATGGAACGATCGACATGGCTTTCGGCAGCAAGATGCATGACGGCATCCGGCTTGAATGTTTCAAATAGAGTGCGCAGAGCGGCGCCATCGGTGATGTCAACCTGCGCAAATGAATAGCGATCGGAGGATGCAACTTCGGCGACAGTTTCCGAAGAGGCGGCATAGGTCATGCTGTCGACATTCAGGACATGATGTCCCGTTGTCCTGATCAGATGCCGGACGACTGCTGACCCAATAAAGCCGCAGCCACCGGTAACGAGAATTCGCATCAGGAAGTCCTTACATCTGTGGTCGGCATCAGAAATCCTTCCCGACCTTGTATCTGTATATTTTCCGCCGAAAACCATAAGGGCGTATTCAGACTCCGACCAGAGAATAAATAGGGTGTTAACAATTTTTTCTCAGGACCTGATTGATGTATCGTCCCGGGAACATGAACTCTTTGCTGACGGATGGAAAATTCTGCTCACGGGGAATGAAAAGGGTAGGAAAATATGCTGTCAGCATCGCAGATCACAGTGCCGGCGGATGCTTCCGGGCGGGCTGATCTCAAGACACTCGCTGCGGGCATTGCGCTTTACACTCATCCCGATCCCGACTGGCTGCCGTTCAGGCTGACGGATGACGGCTCGGCTGTTTCGGCCCATTTCAATTCGGGCGCATTGGCGGCGGTCTGTTTCCGTCATGCCTGCGAGTTGTCTGCGCTGCTGAAAAATGTCGACTCAGATGTGGAGAAGGTCGTTCGTGCAAGTTTTGCTTCCGCCCGTATCGCTCTCCTGTTCCGGGAACTTGAAGATGCACAATGCGATACGGCTCCCCCGTTTTATGGGCAACTGACGCCTCTGGCAGGAGATGAATCCCCTTCGACACATGAACTCTATGGCATGTGGGAGGTGCTCTCGGAACTTGTGCCGCCCTCCTGCGGATGTATTGATCAGGTTTCCATAGACTTCGAGGATCTTGGGCGCTGGTTGAAACGGTGCTGGCACCTTCTGGCTCCATCCGAGGTCTTGATGACGGCCGGAGGAGACGCCCGCCTGCTGACCAATCCGGCAACGGGATTAAACCGTTATGGCTGCTCTCATCGTCCTCGGCCATGGGCCATCACATTTGCATCAACGACGGCCTCTTCCGTGTCCGAGCGTGGTTTCGCTTCTGCGGAAAAAGCACGGCTGCGGATGGTGCGTGCCTGTATGGCGGGTCGGGAAGAAGAGGAGCTCCGGCGACTGACGATAGAGGTCCGTCAGTTTCTGGCGGCGTTTTACGGTCTGCCGGATGGAGAGCGGGTGATCCTTGCGGCTTCGGGCACCGATTGCGAACTGGCAGCACTGGCAATTTCCATCATGGGTGCCGAAGAGTGCGCGGTCAGCAATGTCGTTATTGCTTCGGACGAAACGGGAAGTGGTGTTCTGACGGCAGCGCAAGGTCGTCATTTCGCAGATGAAACAGCGCATGGGGTTGCAGTGGCGCGCGGGGCATTTTTGTCCGGTTTTCCTGAAAGCTCGGAAATAGCGGATCTGCCTTTGCGGGATGCTTCCGGAAACGTTGCAGAACAGCGGACCCTGTCTGAACGATGTCACAGCCTGATTGAAGAACTGATTGCTCGCGGGCGTCATGTGTTGATGCATCGTCTGGATGTTTCCAAGACCGGTCTTCTGGCCCCGGATGACGAGGCGATGGATGATCTCAGGACGGCGTTCCCGAAGCATGTTGATTTTGTGGCGGATGCCTGCCAGGCGCGCTTTGCGCCAGCGCGGGTGAGAACGCTCTTGGCTTCTGAAACCGCCGTGATGGTGACCGGATCAAAATTTTTTACTGGCCCTCCTTTCTGCGGAGCTCTTCTGATTCCGGAAAGCTGGTATGAGCGACTGCAGCATTCCCCCTTGCCTTCTGGCCTGAGCGACTACGCTTTTCGCACGGAGTGGCCGGATTGTGTCGCGACCCGGACGTTGCCGGAGGGCACGAATCACGGATTGATTCTGCGTTGGTATGCCGCGATGGCAGAAATGGATGCCTTTGCGAAAGTCAGCCCTGATGCGGTTTTTTGCAGTCTTTCTGGTTTTCTTTCTGAACTGAGAGAACGCATCCGAACAAGCCCGCATCTTCATAGAATTACGCCTCTGGCGCCTGAGCGGACAGCGTTGCCTGGTGCGGACTGGGATCGTCTGATGACGGTGGAGACATTTCTTGTTCGCGCCCCTGCGACGACTGAGGATGATTTCATTCCTCTGGACATGGAGTCCGCGCGTCAGTTGCATCGTTGGCTGAATGCAGATCTTTCTTCCTGCTCGACCATAGCCGACCAGGACATATACACGCGGGCCGTGGCAGCGCGTCTCTGTCACATCGGACAGCCTGTCGCCATTCCTGCGCCAAAGGCGAAAGGGGGCGTCGCAGGGGCGTTGCGCATGGCGGCGGGAGCAAGACTTGTTTCCGGGGAACCATCGCATGTCGGGCTTGATGCAGCGTCCCGCCTTGCCCGGGAAACCAAGGATATGGGGCTTGTGATCGACAAAATCAGTCTGATTCTGGGCCATTGGGAGGATATTGCCCAACACGCGCCGGAGCCTGTGTTTATCCCACAAACAGGTAAATGATATCTGGCTATTTGCCTGTGATATCGGCCTTGGTTACAGATAGAGCGACAGAAAATCAGGGACGGGACGTAAGCAATGGGAACCGCCACGGCATTACAGGAAAATCACGGCAGCTTTCTCGATATGCCGCAGTTGGCGTCCGGAGTGACCCGGTTCTGGTTCATTCGCCACGCTCTTGTCGAGCAGAATGCCCGTGCCGCTCTCTATGGCGCCCTGGACGTGCCGCTCTGCCCTGAGAGCATGGTGGTCCAGCGCCCGATGTATGAAGCGTTGGCCAGACGTCTGCCTCATCCTGCGAAATGGTTCATCACACCGCTGTCCCGCACGCGTCGTACGGCAGAGGCGATCTGCTCTGCCGGTTACGCCGGGGGAGCGCCGGAATTGACGGTCGTGCCATCATTCATCGAGCAGGATCTTGGAGAGTGGCAGGGCATTCTGCACGCGGACCTGCCTGAGCGTCTCAGTCTCCCCCCTCACGTGTTCTGGCCGATGTCAGGAGCGGAGCGTCCTCCGGGAGGAGAAAGCATGGTGGATGTCTGTGCCCGTGTCGGGGCTGCCCTTGATGAGATGGCGGAACAGAATGAAGGGGAGAACATGGTAGTCGTTAGTCATGGTGGCAGTATCCGTGCGGTTCTCGCTCATGCGTTGCGAGTACATGCTGATACAGCCTTGCATTTCTCGATTCAGAATCTCTCTTTGACGATTGTCGAGCGGCATAAGGGAATCTGGCGCGTTGTGACGGCAAATGAGCTTCCAGGGATCTGACCTGACTTGCCGGAGACATCAGTTTTCATAACGTCCAGCGAGGGTCCGGTAGCTTCTTGGCCAGATAGTCCATCAGGGTTCTGACACGGGCGGGGCGGAGATTCCCCGGAGGCGTGACAAGACTGATGCTGATGGGGGGAATATCCCATTCAGGAAGTAGGCGGACAAGTCGGCCGTGTTTCAGGTCTTCATGGATCATGAAAAGTGGCATGGCCGCATAACCCACGCCAGCGAGAAGGGCTGGACGAAAGGCTTCAGCATTACTGGCCTGAATATGGCCCGACGGCGTCAGAAGATGGTTACCCTGTTCTATGTGATGAAGGCGAATATGTCCGCCTCCGGGGCCAGCCGTGTAAACGAAGCCGGGAAGAAGCGTGAGCTGTTCAGGGTGTGTGAAAAAAGCATCTGGATTTGGAAAGTTAGGTGCAGAGACAAGGACAATGTCGACCTGACATAAACGGCGGGTACGGAGCGAGGAATTTTCCAGGGATGCTATACGGATGGCCAGATCGTATCCTCCTCCCGTCAGGTCCGTGATGGTGTCGCTGAAATCGATATTCAGGTCGATTTCCGGCCAGCGCAGCAGGAATTCCGGCAGAAGTGGTGCGAGGTGGGCAATGCCGAAGCTGACAGGGGCGGTGATGCGCACCAGCCCATGTGGACGCACTGCCTGTTCACGGACACATGCTTCGGCCTGTTCACCTTCATGGAGCATGGAGGTGGCGTGTTCCAGTGCCTGTTTCCCTGTTTCAGTCAGGGAAAGCTGTCGTGATGTGCGATGAAACAGGGAACTGCCCAATCGATGTTCAAGACGGGCAATCAGCTTCGATATGGTGGGGCGTGACAATCCGGTTGCGCGTGCGGCAGCAGCAAAGGATCCAGTTTCCGCAATTTTTGTGAAAACCGCCCAAGCTTCAAGGTCTGGGAGCATGTGATAAAATCCGGAACAGGACAGTTTCTTTTGTTTCTGTTTTATATATCAGCAGATCCTCCTATTTTTGTCACGACAGCATGAAGCACATCGTGACCTGATCCGGTTACGATCAGATAGGAAAAACAACATGATTGAAGTCAGGCCTTTTGCCACATTGGGTGGCGCAAATCATGGATGGCTCAACGCACGACATCATTTCTCCTTCGCTGGATATCATGATCCGGCACGGGTGCACTGGGGTGCGCTGCGCGTCTGGAATGATGATGTCATTCAATCAAAGACCGGCTTTCCTCCGCACCCGCATCAGGACATGGAGATCATTACCTATGTCCGGACGGGAGCAATCACGCATGAGGACAACATGGGTAACCGTGGACGCACTGAAGCTGGCGATGTGCAGGTGATGTCGGCCGGAACCGGGATCGTCCACAGTGAATATAATCTCGAAGGTGAAGAGACAACGATCTTCCAGATATGGATTCTTCCCTCCGCCCGCGGGCATAAACCACGCTGGGGCAGCCGTCCTTTTCCGAAAACAGATCGTTCCGGTCGGTTTGTAACCCTTGCTTCCGGTTACAGCGAAGATACGGATGCTTTGTGGATTGGTGCCGAAGCCAGAGTTCTCGGTGCAACCATCAAGGCAGGGGAAAGCTTGTCTGTCGAGACGACGAAGGATCGCTGGTTATATCTGGTGCCGGCAAGCGGGCGTGTGACGGTCAATGATCTGTTGGCAAATGCCCGGGATGGTGTGGCCATCACCGGGGAAGAGCGTCTGGTGATCCGGGCGGAAGAGGATTCCGAACTGGTTCTGGTTGAGACCGGAGCGATCTGAGGCGCGTTCAGCCTGCTGTGACCTTGAATGGCCGCGTGCTGTCCAGGAACACGGTGTTTGCATTTAGTTCGTGGGAAATCACGATCAGACAGGCAATAGCACGTGTCAGTTCGACGCGTGTCGACAGGTTTGCTTCCCGTGCTTCGATCTGGCGGAGGAGAGCGGTTGCATTACGGGCACTACGGGCGGCATGCACGTAATGTCCAGGTGTGCGGGAAAGGCGCATGAGCAGGGGCTGAATGGCTTTCTGTGCGGATTCCGGGATCTGATTTCGGGCGGAAACGTTACGCAATCGGATGACATTGAGGCCGATTGTCATGGTTGCCAGCGTGCCCTGCAGATAACCTTCAATCGTGGGTGAAGGTGTTGGGCCAGCATGGCGGATGACGCGGGCGAAGCGGTCGATATTCCGGGTTGTCCAGTCATGGGGTTTTGGAATTGGTTCCGAAATCGCGATGGTTCGCATATCCTGCACCATGGTTCTCCGCATCCGCCAACGTTCGCTTGCACTGTCGAAGGGCAGAATCAGGCGGAACATCATAACGGCCATACCAAAGGCGAGGACTGTGGCCAGGGTTGAGTTCCACCAGGAAACCTCGTCCCAGCGGATATGGTTGGACGGATGCGTCAGATTGGGCAGCAACAGGGTATAGGCCGCAGATTGCAGGGCTGTTGAAGTGTTGCGAGCAGCGAGACCGCCGATAAACATCGGAACAGCAAGGATCGCGACCAGCATTTCCCAATCGGCTGGTGTCGGCATAAACACGAAGACCAGAATACCGGAGACACCTGCGGCCCACAGACTGCCTTTGAAGAAGTTCGTCGTTGCGAGAACCGGATTTTCACGCGTTCCGAACAAGCCACAGACAACGCCGACAAAGGTGATAAAGCCAAGACCGGCTGGCCATGCCGTTACAAGCCAGATGAGAGAGGCTGTGAACAATGCGACGCTGGCACGGATTCCGTTATAAAATGCTTCTCTCCAGTCGCGATGCGATTGCAGGCGGAAATGGAAGTGATCGCCGGGAAGTGGCTTGTGGGAAGATATAAACTCCCTGAGGGCACCTTCCAGTTCAGCGATCAGATCATCAAGAGCATTGTGAAGGATACGCTGATCCAGCAAGGCTACGATCTGTGGATCTTGACTGGGCAGATCGAGTTCCAGCTCTTTTGTCAGTGCATCGACAATATATTGACGACATTCAGCTCGAAGCAGGCGTAAATCTTCGATCAGGGTTTCGACGTCTTCATCTGTTTCCAGTCGATCGGCTGCTGATTCAAAAAGATATTGTGCTTTTTTTGATGTTTCCTGGAATGCATCTTGTTCGTTGGTGAGTGACTTCAGACGTACGGCCATCCCCAGTCCGCGTGACAGGAGTGTAGAGACCGCGGAAAGTGCAGCGCGCGCATGATCGCCTTCATGACCATGCGGCCCCATTTCCACTTCGCTGAACTCGATCTGGTCATTAATCGACAGCAGGGGAGTGAAAAGTGCACGGGATCGGGAAATGGCGTGTTCCTGCCCTTCCAGAATGCCCGCGACCGCCTTGGTCACGCTACCTAGTGCTGTACCCAGCTTGCTCCGGATTGTGCGACGGGCTGTCGTGGCAAGGTTATGTGCAAAGAGGGAGCCCATGATGGCTTCGCATGTGATTCCGAGGAGAATGTAACTCGCGCGGGACATGGCGATGAGGAACACATTTTCTGGTTCGTTCAATGAACCCATGGCAATGATGACGCAGGTATAGCCTGCGAGAACTAGGGCATAGGACCGGAAATTATGGACGAGTGTTGCCAGCGTGCAGCACAGCCCCAGCCAGAGGCTGAGACATGCCAGAAACAGCAGCGGCTGTTGCGGGAAAGCTGCGACGAGAGTGATTGCGGACAGAACGCCCAGCACGGTTCCGACAAGTCGCCAGCGGGACTTGGACATGCTTTCGCCGCGTGATCCCTGTGCGACGATCCAGACAGTCATGGGTGCCCATTGCGGGTCATCCAGTTCCAGCCACATTGCGATGACCAGGGCCAGCAATGCAGCAGCCGTAGTTCTGATCGCGAAACCCAAAGCCGCGGGAGTTGGTGAAAACAGCCAGCCGAGCGAAGAGGTTCGGTTTGAGGGAGGCCGAAAGGAAGAGGTCTGGCGCTTCAGGGCAGCCAGACACTGGACCAGGAACGATGGAAGGCCGGGCGAGGCAATCACAGGTCGGACTTGCTTGCTGTTGTGAGGATTGGATCTGATAGCCTGATTATGTATGAAATTCTTGTGTAAAAGCCCGAATATCAGCCATCTGATCATGTCAGAGATCGTCCGTGACATTTTTGCCGTGAATTGTAATGTTGAAGGAGATAAAGCGAGGCAGCACTATCTTTGTGCCGGGTATTTCACGGGCACATGGATGAATGTTTTCTCATGGAGAAACGGCATGAGTGGTTTTTTTGAACAGTTGATCGGACGTGTAGAGGGAAGTCTGGCTGGTGATTCCGGGCTTGGGCTGGATGCAACTGTCAAATCTCTTTTGAGTGGAGATACCATCAACGCAATGATGGCTCAGGCGGAGAAGATCGGTCTGCAGGATCAGGTCCGCTCCTGGATCAGCAAGGAAGACAATAATCTGCCAGTGTCGGCCGAGCAGATACGGTCGCTTCTTAATGACGACACAGTTCAGGCGCTGGTGAACAAGACAGGGCTGTCTGCTGAAACACTTCTTCCTGCTCTTGCAAAATTTCTGCCGGAGGCGGTTGATAAGAACACGCCAGAGGGCAAGGTCGAGGCATAAGGGGTAGTGAATGCCATCAGTTCAGGCCGGGAAGAATAGATGACGTTTTCAGAACGGGTGATGCGCGCTGATATCTGGCTCCTCGACAAGGTATTTCAACCTGTTGCGGATCGTCTACCGGAAAAACTTCCGGCGACTGAATGTGGCCTGAGCTGCCTGTTTGGCGCATTGATGCTGTCCGCCGCTTCCATTGTTGCAGTCATTTTTCTCGCCGGAATGGAATTCAGCGATGCTGTCTTCAATGTGCTGATCTGGGCCTTGGGGCTTTCATTTTATATCGGCATTTACCGGATGAAGGCTCTTGTCCGCCCCGGACACATGAATCCGCTTCGGCATATGTTGGGTGGAATGCGGCTGATATCAGTGCCTTTCGCCGCTTACGCATTGTGGCAGGGCATGTCGGCGCCAGCCCCATTTCTTGTTCCCTTCTGGTTCAATACGTTAGCAAATATTGTTTTTGTAATAGGCATCTATCTGGTTTCCTGTGAAATCCGCCCTCCTCCGGAGCGTTATAAAGCTCCGGTTTCTGCGCAGACCGAGATAGGTTGATCCGTTCTTTTGTCGTTGGCGGATGTTTTCTTCTGCCAACGATCATCCGCGGTTAGCAGTTGCCCTGTTTTCTGAGACGCAATACTTTTGAGAGTGCTGTGTCCACGCTTTCCTCAGAATATTCATCCCGGACAAGTTGTTGTGCGATCAGGCCCAGCCTGTCGACCCTTTCCGGATCATCGTGAAGTGCAATGATTCGATCCGCGATATTTTGTGCATCATCTGTGACCAGATCCTGAAGTTCTTCGGGAAGATTAATGCCTTCAGCCGCGATGCTTGACATGACGCAGGGAATTGCTGAGGCAAAGCTTTCAAGAACTTTCCCTTTGAGACCAGCACCATATCGAATGGGTGCAACGCTGATTCTCGTTTTGTAGAATAAATCATCGGACAGGTTTTCAACGGGTCCTAGAATCTGGATACCACCGCAGGTCTCAGATGCCGGACGGGCCAGATTCACGATGTCCGATGTCGTTTCCTGCCCTGCGATGATGCAGTGAATATGAGGGGCCTTTTCCCAGACAAGAGGCATAATATTTCTGACCAGGAACATGACGGCATCGATGTTGGGTGCATGACGATAATTGCCAAGAAAAGCGATCCCATGACGCTCAGAGGCCGCTATGGGGTTGTCGTCAGCAACGCATGCCCATGGGACTGTATGCACGTTCAGGGCAGATGACATGCGGGTGAGTTCGCACGCTTCTATGGAAGAGTGGGTTATGACGGCATCAGCCATCAGGGCCGCAGCGAGTTCCTGTTTCTGTATTTTCAGAGCTTGCCTGATGAGTTCGTGGTTTCCCTCCGTATTGGCCTGTCGCATCATCCTCAGTGAGTGCAGATCCGCGAGGCTATAGATATGACGGGCGCGGCTGGCATAACGTCGCGCTGATCCGGCATAGGTCGCTGCGACGGAGACACGGTGCATGTAAACAACATCAAACATGTCGCCGTAGAATGAGAGGACATCTTCGACAGAATTGCAGACTGGTGGGCCGAATACAGACACATCCGGATATTGAGGCAGTGTTTCCGGCAAGACAGGCGTGTTTTCTCCCGCTACGGCAAAAGTTACGTGATATCCCAGACGGCGGAGACTGCGGATGTGGGACAGGACAGCTTCCGAGCCGGCATCACGTCCGATTTCGGGCAAACGATCATCAATGATGAGGGCGCAGCGGAATTCGGGAAGATCGGCAGCCTGTGGTCCGGCAGCCAGACGCTGCTGACGCAATCTGGAGGCCTCCCGTCGCAGATTATGTCTTTCTGTTTCCTGGCGTCGCAGGGATTCGGTCTGTTGGGACATGAAGCCGAGGGCATGTGTGCGTCGGATTCCTGCATCCAGTGCTGCGATTGCATTGGTAATGGATGTTTGGAATTCAGGATTGAAGGTATCTGCTGTTTCGATTGTTACAGGTGATCCTGATAGCTGCTGTTCATTCCCAGGAAAACGTATTTCGATTTCATGTCGTCTGTTACAGGGAAGGGGAGGGTTGAAATAGTATATGAAACCATGTCTTCCCGTGCCGATTGCAGCCTGTTCCAGATCTGGTCTGTAGATATCGGCAAGGACGACATCGTGTTTATCATGATTGACGAAAATCTCGACTGTCAGTGGTGACCATGGTGTTGCACGGTTCCACGCCCATCCACGAAGCTCTTCCCGATCCGCATAGTCAAGCCATCCTGCTTGCTGTGTTGGTGTGTTTTGATGATCGATCCTGCTTTCCGGTGGAAGATGATAGGTCAGATTTTCCGAATACGCGTCGTCTCCTGCCCGACATATTTTCAGGGTATGGGGCTTTGAACCATCCAGTGGAGTCAGGAAGACATGATTGAAACCATGATTCCCATTTCCTATTCCGGCTCGCTGCAAATCTGTCCGTTTCTGATCTGCGGCTATCGTGGCGATAATTTCATCATCACAGAATATCTTTATAATTTCGGGTGATGATTTATGTTTTGTCTTTGCCCATCCACGAATCATTCGTGATGAAGCCATATCTATATTTCCAGAAAATCCATGATCAATTTTTCCGATCATTGCACGAGCAATAAGAGTTTCTCGAATGATCGTTAATTGAGGACCGGAAGAAACACGGGGAGCACAGTATATCGCTGGTCGTGGTTCTGTTTCCGGATATAACTTCTGATAATCGGCAGCATTGAGAAACATATGGCGGCTATTGTCATCGACGAAGGTTTCCGAGGCAGCACCACAGGCCAGAACAGTATCATGAGTCTCAAGTTCTATGTGGAAATATTCTATATTTTCACGTGTTTCCTCAATTATTATCGTTTTTCCATTAACAAGTGCCGAAGCAGGAATCAGAAAGCCATCAATCAGCATACCGTGCTGGGCAGAGACCCTGAGTGTTCGGGATGGAATACCATCTGCAATAGATCCAGGTGAGAATATCACGGGACGCAAAGCGGGATTCGATGCGACTTCTTCTGCTGAGTATGACCGGAATCCTTTCCAGCGGATCGATCGGGTTTCTGAATTTGTTGTAATTACCTTGTCGCCGATATTCAGATTACTGATGAGGCGCTCTCCATCAGGAGTAAGAATCAAGGTTTCCGGGCAGTAGCAGGCAACCAGTTTCAGCTCTGTTCCATCCCCGAAATATGATCCGCTATCGTCATCCTCTATTTTGAAATCGCTTTCCGTTAACTGACCATAAGGGGATTGGACCGTAATTGACTGTGTGCCGGAAGGCGAAGTGATGGTTATCTGATTGCCGCTGACGGAAAAACTGTTGGAGCTGTCCCACTGCATATCCTGGAAATCAATAATTCCACCAACTTCAACAGTCAGATCAGTGACTGAAACACCGTCATCAAGTGAAAGGGTTCCGCCTGATTGCAAGGTCACATTCAGTGCTGATCCGACAGAGCTGCCATCATAATATGCCTCTATGGATAGAAACCCTCCGCTTCCGATAACGATGTCCTGACTGACGCCACCAAAGGATATCGATGCAGATCCACCATTTTCTATGAATGTGCCGGAAGCGCTTCCGCCAGACATGACAGTTTGGGAGCCGCCGGAAAGAATCCATGTATCCCGTGCTGTTCCTCCACTTGAGATGACCTGGGATGCATGTGTCGTGGTGCCTGAGGCTATGCCTCCAGCTTTGATGAATTGTGTATTGGCAGTATCCGTAAAGTTTGCGGAAAATGAAAGGCCACCACTTTCAATATTTTGTACAGAGTTTCCTGAGAAATTTTCATCATAAGATGTGCTGTAGAGAGTCTCCGTCGAGGATAATGACAGGCTTCCTCCAGAAACGACAGCGCCATCATAGACAATAATATTACTGCTGGAGATTGTGGCTGAATTGACTTCAGCACCGGACATGACGAAAATGGAAGCGTTACCCTGGGCACTTATTCCTGAAGCAAGAGCACCATTTTCAAGCATAATTGTTGCAGAAGATATGGTGCCTCCCAGGATGAAGGCTGTTGCTCCTGTCGAGGAAGATGGTGTCATCGTGCCAGCCGTCAGCGAACCACCGGTATTGACGGTTATGTTGGAGACGGTTCCGCCGTCATAGACATTCAGGATACCGTTTGAATTGACGATGCCGTTGATTTCAATGCCGGTGTTTGTAACTTCAAGGGTGGAGATATTGCCGCCATCGCCGACAATTGTTCCGGTGTCAGTGCCCGAAGACAGAACGCCAACAGATCCATTGGAATTTATCGATGAGTTGCTCATGTTCAAATGTGCCCTGACAACCGGTTTCTTTGTGTGTCAGAATTTTCATGAGAAACTGTTTTTTTAGTTAACTTCAGAATATATAAAAATAAAGCTTTAATCTATTATATTAATGATATTGAAGGATTTTTCGGGTTCCATTTTTTGAGGAATATAAATTCAGAATTAACTCTTGAATGATATATCTCAGAATAACACATAGGCCGGTGATTGATGCATCCATCGCCCAAAATAGGACTCTGCGAGTATCTCAGATCAGAAATTTGGCGACGGTCCCTTTCTGATAATATGTATTTTAAAAAATTATAATTATAAAATTGAATGTATGATGTTTTGACCTGAAAAATGCATGGGTTCACGTTCATATCGAACAGGCCTGAGCATATCTGATCATCACTCATCGTTCAGTCCATTTACGATACGGAAAGTATGTGTGCATGGGTTCTACGAATGATTGAAATAAGAATCGTTCGCATGTATATAAAATGTGCTTTTGCGGGTGAATGATGGCGTGAGCGCAGGGCGTAACTATGTGAAAGACGAATGTGAGTATTTCAGTCAGATAATTTCCTGTTTCTGAAGCTCATTCCTTATAGAATTGGTAAATATTCTGTTGTCGAAAGAAGATGAATGTGCCCGTAAGCATGAAGTGGACAGGAAAGTCCGGACTATAAAGCGGTCTTCAGATTTGCCGGCCCGACCGCCGCCTGTTGTGGGGTTTGCGGATGTCTATACCGGAGGTTTCGTCGACGAATTCCATACGCATGATCGAGCTCAGCTTGCCATTTATCAAGCTGGAAGCGTGACGATCAGCATACCGGACAGCATTTTCGTCCTGTGTCCGGGGCAGGCCATGTGGATGCCGGCCAATACGCTTCATCAGTCCATTTGCCGTACGGATCTGATGTTTCAGGTGATTTATGTCGACCCGGCCCTGAGCGGTGCTGATCTTGAGTGCAAAGTCTTTGATGCGTCCACACTCGTTCAGGGACTGGTGGATGAAATCGTGGCCATGAAGTCTGATTTCACGATGGATGCAAGAATGTCGACGATTGCCGCATTGTTGCTGGAAGAGGTCAGGCGAGCACCCCGTCTGGCTGATCGTGTGCATCTGCCGGCGGATTCCAGATTGCGCCGTGTGTGTGAAGCGGTCATGGCACAGCCGGGTGATCGTCATGACATAGATTTCTGGGCGCGTGAGGCCGGGATGTCCCGACGCAGCTTTACACGGTTGTTTCAGCAGGAAATGGGTGCAGGTTTTGCAGCATGGCGCCGCAGGGTTCGGGTGATTGAGGCCGCTTCCCGTATAACTGCGGGGGAAACGGTTGCTGAAGTTGCTTTTGCTCTTGGTTATGATGGGTTGGGTAGTTTCAGTACCATGTTCCGCCAGGTCTTTGGTGTTTCGCCCAGTTCACTGAAGGCGCGCTCCTTGAGTCTCAGGCGCTCCTGATACCTCCGAACGGTCGCCATGATCCCTCTCTGAGGGGTGGATTTCACAAAACAGGTAAGATGTTTCCGAATTCGGGCCATGCTCTTCCGAGGACGTTGCCGGGATGCCTGCGCGTCGCTATTTCCGCGAATGACTCTCATTACCAACATCGAATGTCAGCCTGTCTGGAGTGGACGGAGCTGCGGAAGATATGAGCCCAGTATGCAGCGCATCGGAATTTTCTACGCCGTTCTTTTTTCATTTCTTGCGGGAGATGTAGCTCTGGCGGCTGAGCAATCGAAGTCACGTGATGGATCGGAGGACGCCGATCGGAATGCTGCAGTGAGCGGTCATTCGGTGAAATCCGGAGTACACAAGAAAGATGCCGAACGGATCGACGTGAGAGGTCGCAAGGCTGCCACGTTGGCGAGTTCAGCAACCAAGAGTGACACGCCGCTGATTGAAACCGCACAGTCTGTATCGGTTGTGACACGGAATGAGATGGATATACGTGGCGTACTCAGTCTGAATCAGGCGGTGCGTTATACTGCTGGTATCACCCCGGATCTGCGCGGTGGTATCGGCACACGTTATGATCAGTTTTTGCTGCGTGGATTTAGTGTTCCCACATTTCTCGATGGTCTCAAATTGCAGGCGAGTCCGACCGGGTATGCTGAAGCTCAGACAGATACCTTTCGTCTCGACCGGGTTGAAATTCTTAAAGGTCCGGCCTCTGCTCTTTATGGACAGTCCAGCCCGGGCGGACTTGCCGCCCTGTCCAGCAAGCTGACCACAAGTCAGCAGTTTTATGGTGGTGTGAACACAACAGGTGGCATGTTCGATCTTTATCGTGTGGATGCCGATGTTGGTGGTTTCGCGACAAAAGATGGTTCCGTACGTTATCGCGTTTATGGAACCGTCAATGGACAGCATACGCAGCTTTCCAAGACGGGAAGCCGCCGTTTTTCCATCAGCCCGGTGATATCTTTCGGAGGAGACGGTCCGACAACGCTGACACTTCTTGGGAATTACCAATATGATCCCGAGAGTGGCACATATGGAGGGGTCCCGCTTGTAGGTTCACTGAAGCGGGCAGCTTTCGGCTATCTGCCGCGCAATTTCTATGATGGTGATGTCGGCGTCGAGAAATTTAACCGCAAGCACGGCTCATTTACGTACATATTCAATCATCGCTTTAACGATGACTGGAGCTTCAGTTCGCGTGGTCGCTACGATGACATCAAGGTCGTTCAGCGCAGCACCTATGATGCCGGTTATTACATTGATGAAGCCAATGGCATTGTTCCCCGATATGCTTATGGAACAAATGAACATGTGCATAATCTGGCTTTTGACAGCCAGTTCAAGGGACATGTTCGGACGGGCCCTCTGAGCCATACTCTCATGTTTGGCTACGATTATATGTGGCAGCAGGCTGGAGAAGTATATACGTCCGGGACTGCACCTGATCTGAATGTGCTTCATCCCGATTATCATATGTTTTTCCCTGATCAGGAAGTGGGCGCCCGTTATAAGGCTGACTCTCACCAGATCGGCGCTTATGGACAGGATGAAATCCACTGGCATGGTCTGGTCCTGAACGGAAGTCTCCGCAATGACTGGTATCGTTCTCACCAGCTTGAGCGTCTTTCCGGATCTGATACGCGTCAGCGTTCCAGCCAGATCACATGGCGCGCTTCTGGACTGTATCATTTCAAATTCGGGCTTTCACCCTACATCAGTTATTCGACATCTTTCCAGCCGCAGTCAGGACTCGTTTCCAACGATGGAGGGCGGACTCTGCGACAGGCAGATCCATCCATCGGGAAACAGCTTGAGGGTGGCTTGAAATATCAGATTCCGGGAACGCAGGTTCTGTTCACAGCAGCCGGCTTCCATATTGAACAGACCAATGTTCTGGTTTCCGTAGGCAGCCTTCCATATAGCACCCAGAGTGGAAAGGTGCATTCTGATGGTTTCGAGTTTGAAGCCCATGCTGATGTATATAAGGGACTGATGGTTACGGCTGCTGTCAGTGTTCAGAAAGTTCATGATGATTCAACAGGGAAGCCGTTGATTCAGTCGGGTAAGGGGAATGCTTCCCTTTTTGCATTCTATACAATGCCTTCCGGTCCCCTCAAGGGGCTGGGTTTCGGCGGTGGCATGCGCTACACGTCAAAAGCCTATGGTGGAGAAGCTGATTACGGAAGTGCATGGGTTCCGCAATATGCCCTGTTTGACGGGTCGCTTCGCTATGATCTGTCACAGCTTTCGCCCTCTCTGCATGGATGGACGGTTGCTGCGAGTGTGCGCAATCTCTTTGACAAGCACTTTGTGTCCAACTGTCTGGCTTATGCATCTTATGGACAGGCGTTCTGTTATTATGGAGAGCGACGGAATGCGCAGGCCAGTATCGGTTATGCATGGTAACCGGGCGTTTGACAGGCATCAGTTGATCAAAAGACTTTAATTCAAAGCGGATGTCTATGTGCCCGACATAGACATCTGTGAGAGCGTTGGATGTGGTCGATTCAGGCTCTCGCCATCGCGTCAGATAGATGACAGCGTGACTGTATCATTATTTTTTTAATAAGTGATTCGTTGTGATCGATATACTCAGAGCTGGTTCAGCTGTGTGATATCGAGATTATCCGCCTCTATTCGCTACCTAGGCACTTTATTTGATGGTCATGACAGCGTCATCGAGACGCTGCTCATCAGTTTGCTCAGGAACGAGTGCGTTGCCGCTATGGTCGAGAAACGGGAGTTGAGTTCTACCGAAACGTCCGTGATCTTGGGCATCTCGCACCTACTTGTCGTCCATCGTATGGACATAGGCGACCTCTTGTTCCGCTATGTTGGCAAGAGGTTCGTGCTCAGGCGCGGATTTGCAGAATGAAGACGTAGATTCTACTCCATATAATTAGAGTAGTAGTGTTTCCCGAAGCTTATTGGCTGACGGGAGGATTGGTTGGTGGTATGACGGGGAATGTACTCAGTTTGCCCTTCCATTACTGACGAAAAGCGGCTTCATCGTCTCGTTGAGGCACATCCAATTATCCGTGAGATTTTGAGGCGCTGGTCGGAGATCAAACTACCGAATGCCTGGCTCTCGGGAAGCATTATTGCTCAGGCGCGGTGGAACGAGCATTTCGGCTTTAATCCGATGCACGGTATTGTCGATGTCGATCTTGTCTATTTCGATCCGGTGGATATTTCCGAAACGTCAGAAGTGCGAGCGAGCCTTAGAATCTCCGAGATGTTTGATGATCTATCGGTAAAGATCGATACGAAGAATCAAGCACGGGTGCACGAATGGTATCCTTCGAAATTTGGATATGCAATCGCGCCTTATGGCTCTGCAGCAGCAGCCATAGCGACTTTCCCGACAACTGCCGCTGCCGTAGGTCTTAGACACCAAAATGATTTTCAGATTGTCGCGCCATTTGGCTTGAGCGATTTGCTACAGCCTCTTGTTCGAGCCAATGCCACTCAGATTACCGAAGAGATCTACAAGGCGAAGACAGCCCGCTGGTCCGAGAAGTGGCCTAGGCTCAAAATTTGCCCTTGGAATGATGCCGTTAGACTTAATGAGGAGCAAGTTGTTCATCGTGAACAACCTGCTAGGTTCGACGTCTAACATCCTCCAACATTATGATCAGCGATCCTTTGATAGTTTGAAACGCCTCGGTCAGACTGCCAGAACCCCATGCGCGGCGAGAATTTACAGCGTTTTCTAAGAATCAGCTCGCAGATAAACCGGACCGCGATACTCTATGTAACGGAAGAGCGCCTGCTGAATAGCAGCGATCTGGGCATTGCGGGGTCTTGGGCTGTTCTTACGTGCATTCTCCGCGCGATCGAGGAATGCTATAATCAGTTCGGATTCGAAATTATATATCATTAGGTCGGCGGAGCTTAGCTTGAGGTGGTCGGCTGTAAACTGGACCAGAAGCGTGAAGCCGTTCGCATAGATGGTGATCTTCAAAGTCCCTGATGCTAAAGCTTACAGCGGATTCATTTATTCTTAAATATACACCAGATTTACGAACTCTCCCATGTTCGAACACGGCTATGAAATAATGAATATGCCTAAGTTCTATAGGTCATGCATTTGATGATGTTCTTCCCTTTTCATTCATGACGTTCGTACATTACAATTCCTTGGCGATATGCTTGCCTGGACGTAATTCACCGTCAAACTTCACTATCAACCACTCTGCTTCGCTTGTGTAGGAAGAGTCGCCAGTGAAACTCAAAGTTTGATACCACAGAACAAATAGTTCATTCCACCATCAAAGTATTTTTCCTACTAACGTCAATATGTATATGATTATCTTGTCATTTTGACGTCGTAGCAAAGTCAATTGAGATTAATATTCTAGAGCAATCTTACCGAAGTGACCACCCGCTTGTTGTAGGCGGAATGCCTCAGCAATATCCGCTAATGGGAACATCTTATCGATCACGGGACGGATGGGTAATACATTGAGCGCGCGCACCAAATCTTTCTGATGTTGCCGATTACCTACAATGAGCCCCTGCAAGCGCTGTTGCCGAATCGTCAAACCGGCCGTTGGCACCGGACCTGCGGCCCCTGTCAACACGCCAATGAGAGCGATATGACCACCGACGCGAGTAGCCTGGATCGATTGTGCCAGGGTTCCGGGACCACCAACCTCAACAACATGATCGACGCCACGTCCCCCTGTAATGTCCAGAACTGGCTTCGCCCATTCTGGCTGCTGCCGATAGTTGATGAGGTGGTCTGCGCCAAGCGCCTGCGCCCTCTGTAGCTTTTGTTCCGACGACGAGGTTACGATGACAGTGGCGCCAAGAGCTTTAGAAAGCTGCAACGCAAAAATGGAGACGCCGCCAGTGCCTTGTACCAGCACAGAGTCGCCCGCCTTTATTCCGCCATTGACGACAAGTGCGCGCCAGACTGTTAACCCCGCTGTCGTAAGAGTTGCAGCTTCCGTATGGCTCCATCCAAGCGGAGCATGAGTAAAGGACGCAGCGTCTGACACCACATATTCACGGGCGTAGCCATCAACCCCGTCTCCAGGCACTATCGAAAAATTTCCAGAAAAAGGCTCACCATTTAACCAGGTTGGAAAAAATGTCGAAACGACACTATCGCCGACGGCAAACTCGGTCACACCTTCACCAATAGCTTCTACGATACCTGCGCCATCAGCCATAGGGATGCGCAAATCAGCCGTAGGCATGTTGCCGCTTACCACGCCCAAATCATGATAATTCAGCGAACTGGCGTGGATACGCACACGAATCTGCCCAGACTTTGGTTGTCCCGGGTCGGCTATATCGGCCAGTTTCAGATAGTCGAGTCCGCCGGGAGCATGTAATTGAACTGCTTTCATATAAATCTCCTTTGTTTTTCGATATGTGAATGTCACACTCGTTGAAATATCAATGTGATTCCGAAAAAGTATCTAGGGAAACCTGGCTTACTTCACCGGAAACATCGAATTGCCGTTGACGGACTTGTTGGCCGGCACTTCTTCCTGCATTACGTCCCAGTGTTCGATAATTTTGCCGTTTTTCAGGAGAAAAATGTCAACAGCAATCATGTTTTTACCGAACCAGTTGAGGTAGCGACCATGCACCATGACTTTGTCACCGTCCTGCATCACCAGATCAGGTTCATAGGTCGGACTTGGTCCGGGACTGCTGATGAAGCCGCGTAGCACCTCCAGTCCATTGGGCATGACTGGGTTGTGCTGAATCATGTTGCCGGCCCAGTAAGCCTCGGCCTTTGCGAGATCGCGTTTGTTGAATACTAAATCGAGATAGTCCAATACGCGCTGCTTATTACTAACAGATGGCTTGGTAGCTTCTGTAGCAGCAATCGAGGGGCTAAACACACCGATGGAACTGGTCAGGACAAGAAAGGTGCAGATGACAGAATGACGAATTTTCATGATTTTTGTTTTTTCAGTTCATTGAACAACACGCGGCATTCCCGCTGATTGATTGCTTGCCGCGTGTTGTATTAGATCGACGTTAAAGCGCGCTGAGCGCCGTCTTGTTCTCCTGAACCCAAGCCTCGAACGACTGAGGCTTACGTCCAGTGATTTGTTCGAAGTCTGTGGTGACGCAGGCAACGCGGCCAGCTTCAGTATTTGTGTCGAAAGAGGCGAAGATGCGTGATACCGGTTCGGGTAGCCCAGCCTGAACACCACCTTGAACCAAAGCTTCTAGGGGGACCTGCACAACTTCGAGTGGCTTGCCAATCGTCGCGCTGACGATGGACGCGATCTCTACCTTGGTCAGCGCCTTGGTCCCGGAAAGCGTATATGTATTCTTCGCTGTTTCGTTACCCGCGAGTACGGTGGCTGCTGCCAGTGCGAGATCGCTGCGGGATATATCAGCGCTGCCCTGGCCGCCGTCAGCGGCGTACCACTTGCCTGAGGCAATCGCTGACGGCAGGAACAGGAACAGGTTCTCGAAATACCAATGATTGCGCAGGACGGTCCAGCTGGCGAGACCGCTGGCTGCCAATGCTTTCTCGGTTCCTTCGTGATCTGGCGCGATTAGGAGAGGCGCGTCTTCGGGGTTTGGTGCCGAGGTATAGATGGCGTGGCTTACGCCGGCAGCTTCGAGGCCACGAATCGCGGCGATGTGCTGTTCCAGCCGACGCCCCGGGCGATCCAGTGCATCGGTGCTGATCAACAAGGCACGTTCTACGCCAGAAAACGTCGACGCAAAAGTCTGCGGTTTCTCGAAATCAAGGGTCCTAGTATCGACCCCCTTAGCAGCCCAGTCTGCCAGCTTTGTCGGATTACGACTTGCCGCGACAATCCGATTGGATGGAACGGAAAGCGTCTCCGTCAGATGATGAAGGACGAGTTGACCGAAATGACCTGATGCGCCCGTGACGAGAATCAAATTGCTCATGAGAACACTCCTAGCTGATGTCGTTGCACGCTAGGACGTTAGCGACGATACCATACTGTCGGGAAGAACGCACCTAAAGGTTAGTGTAATGAGCGACATAGCGAGAATCGGAAAGAAAATGTCAAATCAACCACGAAGCGGAACGCTAAGCGAGAAGGTCAAGAGAGGTGAACTTTTTACAGTTGATTGCCCATCAAGGGAGGTTCTCAAGCATGTCAGCAGCTTATGGGGTGTTTTATGCCTGATAAGTCTAAGAGAAGGAACGCTGCGTTTCAGTGAGCTGCGTCGCAAAGCAGTCGGCATTAGTGAAAAAATGTTGGCCCAAACCTTAAAGCGACTGGAAGAGGATGGATTCGTCTCCCGTTACTCCCACGCCGTCATCCCACCTTACGTCGAATACACCCTTACCCCGATGGGCCATGAAGTATCAGAGCGCCTAGCCGTACTGGTCGACTGGATCGAACTCAACATACCTCAGATCATGGATCACCGACGGAAGAAGGATGCATCCTAAAGGGAATTATGTAGCTTGAGACAGTATAGCGACATTTTTCGGCATAAAACATGCGACGGCGGAGGCATGGCGACTTGCGAGCGTTGAGGCATAACGCTCGCAATACTTTATGATCCTGCGGTATCGTGATGACTCATGCGAAAGACAGCTCGACACACCTATCGGTGTAGTAGCCGGAGTGATGCCGTGCTGGTTACCATTACAGGATGCTACGCTAATCACGATATGAGAAATGGACGGGAACGACGACGAGGCAGCGGCGGAGCTGGGGAAGCTTCATGCCAAGATAGGGGAACTCATCAAGCGGTTGTAGCGGCCCCGCAATTACGAATGCGTCTCTCTGCATACCTTCGAAACCGGATCAGAATTCCGCGCTGGCTTTGTCCTACAATACCTTAAGCCGCACGTGGGTCTGGCAGGCCAAACCCCGGCAGAGGTCTATGGGCGGATCTCAGATGATGAATGGCGTGAACGACAACCGGGCGCCAGCTCAACAGTCAGACTGTGTAAGAGGACAAGATCACCTCACTTGCAGTGCGGCTCTTTCAGTCCTGCCATCGCCAGTCGTTTTTTGCGGCAAAAACACGCTTCATCGCGCTGACAAAAATCTGCTGTAGATGCATTGCCAAAAAAAACGGCCCCGAAGGACCGTCTTAACCGTTTGATTTTCTATCGAAAATTGGAGCGGGCGATGGGATTCGAACCCACGACCCCAACCTTGGCAAGGTTGTGCTCTACCCCTGAGCTACGCCCGCATCCGTCGGTGTTGGCGGGTGTATATAATCGGTCTGCGAACTCTGCAAGAGGAAAAATACGGTTGCGATGTTTTTTTGAGTTTTTTTCCTTCGAGAGGGTTTTCCGGGATTGGAAAAGGTAGGGTATTCCGGGCTTTGAAGGGTGATAGCATCCAGATCAGGCTTGTGTGCCAGGGAGCGGAGTCATGGAGAGAACGCAAACACTTCCGAACCGGGAGGCGACGGAGGACTTGGCGCGGAGACTGGCCAGACTGGCGAAGGCTGGAGATGCCGTGATGCTGAAAGGCCCGCTCGGGGCAGGAAAAAGCACATTCGCCCGGGCTTTTCTGCGCGAGTTGTCTGGAAAGCCGGACCTTGATGTGCCCAGCCCGACATTCACACTCATTCAAAGCTATGACACGCCTTATGGTCCGGTGTCGCATTTTGATCTCTGGCGTCTGGATGGGGAGAGTGCTCTGGAAGAGATGGGGTGGGATGAAGCCCGGGAGGGCATTGTGCTGGTTGAGTGGCCTGACCGCCTTGGTTCCCTGACGCCGGAAGAAGCGCTCGTTGTGACACTTTCCCCTCAGCCTTCCGTAGCCTTGTCAAATATGGACGAGGGGGACGAACCACGTGAAGTCCACCTTGAAGGATGGAAAGGACGTTTCTGAGTTGATGCGCCCCGGTTCTCTCGTTTCCATCGATCCGCATTTTTCTTTCCTCGATACGGTTGCGCGCATCTGGTGTGAAAGGGCGGGCGATTCCCCTGAGGCGCTTGGCAGAGGAACAATTCTTCTTCCCGGGCGTCGTGCTGCACGTGCACTGAGCGAGGCGTTTCTCAGGCAACGGAATGGGCAGCCGATGCTGCTGCCAGATATCCGTGCGATTGGTGCGCCTGATGAAGCGGAACTTGCGCTCCGAGGAGCGGAGACATTGCTGTTGCCTCCATCAGTGCCGCCCCTTCGGCGTCTGGCGGTGCTGACTTGTCTGGTTCTGAGGGCAGAAAAGGCTTTCGGGACGCGCCCGACACTGGATCAGGCATGGCCTCTGGCCGCGGCATTGGCTGATCTGATGGATGAGGCTGAAAGATCGGGTATTGATCTTGCCGGGGTGCTGCCCAAAGTTGTTGATCGGCAGTTTGCCGAACACTGGCATATTACACTCGATTTTCTGAAAATAGTGACACAGGTCTGGCCCGAATGGCTCGCGGAACAGGGTGTCATGAATCCGGCGGCACGTCAGTCGGCGTTGCTTCGCGCTCAGGGAGAGCATCTTGCCGGCGTGGATGCGGGCGCTCCGTTATGGGCTGTCGGTTTCACAGACGCTCTGCCAGCAACCGTCAGTGTTCTTTGTGGTGTGATGGCGCATCCACAGGGAGCGATCATTCTGCCGGGTCTTGATTTTTCCGTTGAGAAGGAAAGTTTCATGAATCTGCCTGAAGGGCATCCTCAGGCGGGTTTGGCGCGTCTCCTCAAGGATCTGGGGGCGACGCGTGATGATGTCGAACGATGGGATATCGGGGTTCAGGTCGGTGTGCCGGACACTCGCGCGGCGTTTCTCGGACGTGTTTTGTGCCCGGCGGGCGATCTGGGGTCCTGGGTAGAAAATCGCGACCATGTTGTGACTGATGGCGTGTTTCGGATGACGGCTTCGGACCAGCAGGAAGAAGCGGCAGCGATCGCATTGATCCTGCGGGACGCGATTGAGGTTCCTGAACGCCGAGCGGCGCTGGTAACGCCAGATCGGGCGTTGGCCGCACGTGTCGCGGTGGAATTGGCGCGTTGGGGGATTACGGCGGATGACAGCGCCGGCTTGCCATTGCTGATTGCACCGGCTGCCATTCTGCTGCGTCTTCTGGCGCAGGCAGTGGATGGTGGTCTGGATCCGGTTACTCTTCTGTCTCTTCTGAAACATCCTCTTGTTTCATGTGGTTTTTCTCCAGGCGTCTGTCGTGCGACGGCGCGTTTACTGGAACGTAAATTTCTGCGTGGTCCGGCGCCGGAGGCTGGCATCATCGCTTTGCGCCGTCATGTCCTGGAGCAGATACAGGACCAGATGGAGGGTCTGGATGCAGTTTCAGATCCTGCGCGACAGGCGGATCTTCCGGATCAGCCGTGTCAGATCATGGATTTTCTCGATCGTCTGCAAGATTGCCTTGCTCCACTTGATGCCTGCTGCAGTGCTGACAGGCCTTTGCCTGATTTGCTGCAGGCTCTGCTGGAAAGTGCCGAATTGCTGGCATCCACGCATGAGGAAAATGGTGCGTCCCGTCTCTGGCGGGGAGAGGATGGAGAGGCTCTGGCCGGAACCCTGTCGGAGTTGATTGCGTCCACAGATGTGCTGCCCGAGCAGCCGGTGACGGTTCTTGATGGCTTGCTCGTCGCTGTTCTGGCGGAGCAGCGCGTGACGCTGACACGTGCGGCGCCGGGCAGTCCGGCGCGGGCATTGCATCCACGGGTGTTTATCTGGGGTTTGACGGAAGCCCGATTGCAGGGGGTTGAATGCGTGGTTCTGGGTGGATTGGTCGAAGGTGTCTGGCCACCGGCGACGGATCCGGGGCCATGGCTGAGTCGACCGATGAGAGAGGCTGCGGGTCTTCCTTCGCCTGAACGGGCCATCGGACAGGCCGCTCATGATTTCGTATCGACGGTCTGTATGGCGCCCGAAGTTATTTTGTCCTGCCCGGGACGACGGGAGGGTGCTCCCGCTGTGCCTGCGCGGTGGCTGGTCAGAATGGACGCGTTTCTGGACGGGCGTGGACAGAAATTACAACAGCATCCGGCTCCGGAATGGTTGAAGCGGATTGATCGCCCTGCCTTTGGCGTGATGCCTGTGCACGCACCGGAACCGCGTCCTCCTGTTGCGCAACGCCCCCGTAGATTGAGTGTAACGGAAATCGAGACATGGATCCGCGATCCATATGCGATTTATGCCCGCCATGTGCTGAAGCTACGCGCTCTTCCGGAACTGGCTGAAGCTGCTGATGCTTCGGATTACGGGATGATTGTGCATGATGCACTGGAAACATGGTTTCGGGAGCATGGGACGTCCTGGCTCGCAAATGCTGCTGAAAGCCTGCGGTCCGTGTTTCTTCACACTCTGGAAAAGCATGGATTACGACCTGCCCTGAAAGCGTGGTGGCGACCGCGACTGTTGAGGATTGCAGATTTCGTGGCCGAGGCAGAAAGCGCGTATCGGGAGGAGAGGGGCATACCCCAAACGATTCTGACGGAAATGCAGGGACGGGCAACATTTACGGATTTGCCCGGAGGCGATTTTCATCTGACAGGTCGCGCGGATCGTATTGATTGCGGATCAGATGGGCAGTTGACTGTCTTTGATTACAAGACGGGGCAGGTGCCCTCACAGAAAGCCGTTCTGGCAGGCTGGAATCCACAACTGCCTCTGGAAGCTGCCATGGCGCGCCGCGGTGCTTTCCGAAAGATCTTGCAGGAAGATGGAACGGATCTGGAAATCTCTGCTCTTGTCTATTGGTATCTGAACGGCGGATCGACTCCTGGTCAGGTGAAACAGATCGTTTCGAAGAACGAGACTGTAACCGATGTGGCCGAGACCCAATGGCAAAGCCTGCGAGAACGCATTGAGGCTTACGATCAGGAAGAGCAGCCTTACCTGTCACATCCGCATCCTGGTCAGGAACCGCGTTTCTCGGATTATGCCCTTCTTGCGCGGGTTGCGGAATGGAGTCTGGTGCGGGAGGAGGGGGGAGAATGAAGCAGGATGCTATTGTTATTGCCAGTCAGATGCAGAATGCGGCATCTGATCCTGCTTCGTCTGTTTTCGTGTCTGCTTCTGCTGGGAGTGGCAAGACCAAGCTGCTGATCGACCGTCTCCTGCGTCTGATGTTGCCACGGATGATGGATGACGGGACGCTTTATCCGGGCACGGCTCCAGGTCGGATTCTCTGCCTGACCTTTACCAAGGCTGCTGCTGCGGAAATGTCTGTTCGTCTTCAGACACGTCTTGGCACATGGGCCAGCATGCCCGATCAGATGCTGGATAGTGAGCTGCGGATGCTGCAGATCCCTGCCAGTGAAGAAACACGCTTTGCTGCGCGTGCATTGTTTGCGCATGTGCTTGATCTGCCGGGGGGCATGCGGATTGGCACAATCCATGCATTCTGTCAGTCCTTGCTCAGGCGTTTTCCTCTGGAAGCCGCCATGAATCCGCATTTTGCCCTGATGGAAGAAACAGATGCCGGCCTGTTTCTGAATGAGGCCGTAGAAACGGGACTGAGTGTGCTGTCTGCGGATGTGATTGCTGCGTTATCATCGCGAACCAGCCTGTCTGATTTTACAGGCCTGCTTTCCGCATTGCGGCATGATGCCCGGACAAAACCTGTTCTGGAGCGCGTTTCCACAGATCCGGAGTCGGTTCGTCACGGGTTGTTGAGAATGCTGCGTGTGCCGAGAGGAATGTGGACAGGTGATCTTGTCGGCATGGCATGTGCTGTGCAGGAAACGGAACCTGAACTCCGCAATGCCCTGATGGAATTGGGTCGTGAAAAGACAAAGACTGCGCAGGAAAAATCTGCGCAGATGCTGGAATGGCTTTCTCTTGATCCGGTATTGCGGGCCAGGGAATGGTTTGTATGGAAAAATCTTTTTCTCACGGGAGAAGGTGAGCCTCGTAAAAATGCTGGATTACGCGGGAATATCATCAAGGACCGTGCGGATATTATTGAAACACTGACAAAAGAGGCGCAGCGCATCATTGCGGTGGATGAAGTCGGTCGTGCACGGGAACTGGTCGATCTGACACTCGCATTATTGAAGGCTGCCGCTCCTGTTCTCAATCGTTTCAACACTCAGAAAACCATACGTGGATTTGTTGAATATGATGATCTGATTTCACGGACATTAGGGCTTCTGGGGGAGCCGGGCGCAGCATGGGTTCTTTATAAACTTGATGGCGGCATCGATCATCTTCTCCTGGATGAGGTTCAGGATACTTCCCGATCGCAATGGCAGATTGCCGGGGGATTGACGGAAGAGTTTTTCGCAGGAGAGGGGGCTCGGGATCTCGATGGAGTGCCCCGAACAGTGTTTGCTGTTGGTGATTACAAGCAGTCTATCTATGGTTTCCAGGGGGCGGATCCGGATGCGTTTCGCGAATGGCGCAGGATATTCGAGCAACGGGTGAATGCGGCAGGTGGTTTGTGGCGAGAGCCGGAACTGAACGTGTCTTTCAGGTCAACAAGCCCTGTTCTGCAACTTGTGGATTCTGTATTCGCTGATCCCGTTTCCGGCCGTGGTGTTGCCGAAGATGGTCGTGGCATGCCCCCGCATGTGAGTGCTCGTGCACGGCAGGGTGGGCGTGTGGAACTCTGGCCTTTGGTCTCTTCTGTGCTGGATGACGAGGATGTCAGCCCTTGGGCGGCCCCGAAGCATGGTGGTGGGCAGAAATCGGGGCAACAGCGTCTGGCGGACACTTTGGCGTGGTATATTGCGGAAGCACTGGGTGCTCCATCAGAAAGTGGAAAAGCGACGTTAAAACCAGGCGATATCCTGATTCTTGTTCCGCGGAGATCAGCTTTTGTCAGGGCGCTCATACGTGCCCTGAAAAGTGCTGATGTGCCTGTGGCGACACTGGTGCGGACAGGGCTGGCGGATCAGCTGGCAGTGCGCGATCTGATGGCCTTGTGTGATGCGCTTCTGTTGCCTCAGGACGATTTGACGCTGGCATGTGTGTTGACGTCACCGCTGGGTGGTCTTGACGATGACAGCCTGATGGCTTTGGCGATGGGGCGGAGGGATAAAATGCCTCTTTGGGCCGTCCTGAGAGAGCGTTATGCGGAACGGCTGGAGTGGAAAAACGCATGGAAGATGCTGAACGGTTTGTTCGGTCGTGTTGACTATGCGGCTCCCTATACCCTGCTTTCAGCAGCTTTGGGGGAATATGGTGGTCGTGCGCGCCTTCTCGCGCGTCTGGGGCCGGAAGCGGCAGAGCCTGTTGATGAACTGCTTTCTGCAGCCTTGCATTATGAGGAATCGCATCCTCCATCCCTGCAGGGTTTTCTGCATTGGCTTCGTCATTCGGATGAAAGTGTGAAACGGGAGCCCGAGGCAGCGGGGAACGCCGTGCGTGTGATGACCGCCCATGGATCGAAAGGCTTGCAGGCGCGGCTGGTCATTCTGCCGGATACAACAGGGATGCCGCGCGCTGATGCGTCTTTGTTCTGGCGTAGGGATGGCGTGCTGGATCTGGAATTGCCGTTGCTTGCGCCGCGTGAAAACATGATGACCGAAGCCGGGCGTGCGTTGCAGGTCGCCCATAAACAGTCTGCTGCGGAAGAATATAATCGTCTGCTATACGTTGCGTTGACCCGTGCTGCCGATCGTTTGATCGTTTGTGGGTGGGAACCAAAGCGAGGGGTGCCGGAAGAGAGCTGGTATGCCAGTGTTTCGCGTGGTTTTGAGCGTCTGGATATCCAGCGTGTGGCGGCCCCGGATGGCTGGGAAGGTGAAACTCTGGTTCTGGAAGAAGAGGCTGAGGCAGTAGTCTCATCAGGTTCTGTTCCATCAAGGGTTTCTGTTGCCGCATCTTTGCCTGCATGGGTCGGGAACGCTCCTGACTGGAGAGCCGTGCCGCCCCGGGAAGAACCTGCTCCCGTGCGTCCTTTGGCGCCGACACGCCCTGAAGGTGCTGCTTTTGGCGTTATGCCGGCAACACGATCACCATTGGAGGTCGCGTCTGTAACACCGGCACGTGCCCGGGCCTCGGCCTTGCGGCGTGGTACTCTGGTGCACTCCCTGTTTCAGTATCTGCCGGAACGTCGTCCAGAGGAGTGGACAGATGTGGGATACCGGTGGTTGATGCAGCCGGGGCACGGTCTGAAAGAGGCGGAAGCTGCGGGTCTGGTGGCGCGGGTGATTGAGGTGATGGGGTTGCCGGCGTTGGCTCCTTTGTTTGCGGCTGAAGGACGGGCGGAACAGCGTCTGGCGGGGGAGATCAGGGGACAAGTTATTTCCGGACAGGTTGATCGTCTACGTGTTCTGCCGGACGAGATTTTGGTCTGTGATTTCAAGACGGGTCGTCATCCCCCCTCTGAAATTGAGCAGGTTCCTGTTCCCTATCTGCGTCAGATGGCTGCGTATTGCGCCTTATTGCAAGGCATATGGCCGGGCAGGCCGATCCGGTGCAGCCTGATCTGGACAGAAACGGTTACAGTCATGGAACTCCCTGAATATCTTCTGGAGCGTTACGTTCCAGGATAAGCCCGAATATATTGGTGAAGATCATGGGCGATGTCGGTGAAGTATGGTCATTTCAGGGAAAATTTTATAAAGGTAAAGATGTATGTGATGTAGTCTGATCAAGGATTTCCTGAGCTATGGAAACGGTATCTGTCCGTAAAGAGCCTTCACTGGCAGAGGCGTTTTCCGGTGATATTGCCGAATTCTATACGGATCTTCTGGGGAAAGATCCGGCCGCGGTGGATTATTACACACGGCAGGGTTTGCAGTCTTTGGAAGATGCTTTTGCTATTGCAAATATATTTCATACAAATCGGAATGTTGAAGAGGCCTCTTATTTCTATGGTCTGGCCTACAGGATGCATTCCGGCGATCCCGGGCATTATCCTCAGGCACAGGCCTTGTTGCAGGCAAGATTGCTTTGCTTTCTTAAAGCAGGGAAAGCTGTGCCTGCCGAAGAACTAGAAACACTGAAACGTATCAGTACGCCTTATGCGAATTATATCGGGGGCATCAGTCAGGCTTGGCGCGATGCTGATGTCGATGGTGGATTGCGCAGGATCGGCAATGCTTTCGAAGAATTTCATACAGGAGAAGAGATCGACCGGCTCTATCTGGAACTGGCGCTTCGAGCCTCTCCCTCGGTGTTTTTTTCTGAAAAAGATCCGGAGCAGAAGAGTATTCCCAATAAACTGTTTATGTTTTGGGATAAAAATCCTCCGCCCGAAATTCAGCAAAATATCGCGTTTCATGAGGATCTTGACGGAATTGAATTCCGGCTGTTCGATTATACGGAAGCAGCAGCGTGGCTTTACGAGAATTATGGTCGTGAAGCGCGTGATCTTTTTCTGGCTGCGCGGCACCCAGCAGAGGCAGCTGATTTCCTCCGGGTGCATGTCATTCATGCCTATGGCGGGTGGTGGATAGATGCGGATATTCGCCTGCGTGGGGAAGAAGCGGTCGATTTTCTGAAATCACAGAGCAGCAGGCACAGCTTTTTCCTGACGCAGAACTATGTGGTTCATAATGATCTGTATGGTGCTGTTGCTGGAAGTGAAATTCTGGCAGATTGCTTGCTGTCGCTTTATCGAAACAGTTATCTGCATCGGGATCTGTTCATTGCATATAAAACAGGTCCAGGAATTTTTAACCGTGCATTAAGCCGGATGATTCATCGGAAACTGAATGACACGCCGATGACGCAGACTTTGGACATTCATGATTCAGAAACGTTTGATCGTGTGATTGAGCAATTCAACGCGCCATATAAATACGCGATGCCGCACTGGCAGGCCTCCTGAGAGGCAATGTCTGCCACTTCAGTTTTGTGTCTGGAGTGGCAGCTTTTACTTCAGGCGGACTTCTTCTTGTACCACCAGATCGCGCCACCTGCGGCGGCAAGAAGGAAAAGCTTGCAAAGGAACGGGACGCGGCACTTTTTCTTGCACTCAGATGATTTGCAGTTGGACATGTTTCTCTCCTTTGTCGCAGGGCTGCTTACGTCACTTCGTGCGGTAGATACAGCATGAAGGGCATGCAACTTCCTCTTCTCTAGAGATGGTGTTGATTGGGCTCGATGTAAAGTCATTTCATTGTGGAAAAAGCGGGATCTCTCACATCTTTTCGCAGAAGGAACTCGGTCAGTTCCAGATCGGCAGGCTTGTCGACATCGACGGCAGCGCGTCCATCGGACATCCGGACCAGACATGTTTCAGCGCCAGTCAGAGACTGGATATGACGGCAGAGAGTGATCGAATCCAACCGTCCGCATAACCAGCGCAGGAGCAGACGTGGGCTGAGCAGCCACGCCATTTTCCATGGTCGCTTGCGTTCGCGTTCAATGGTGCGCCACAATTCTGCAACGCCTGTCGCGGCAGGTGTTCGGAACAGGAACATGTTGCAGCCTGAGAAGCTCATATCTGCCAGATGGATCCATGTGCGGCGAGTGTTGGGAACATCGCGCATGATGGTTTCTCTGGTGGCGACAGCAACGGCGAGATCAGCATTGCCAGATTCTTGCAGGAACGTTTCGATCCATGCCGGTTGAAGCAACGCATGGTCAGCTGTGGTGATCAGAAGCGGTGTGCCGAGATGGGTCAAGGCAGCACTGACGCTGGCACTTGGACCGCTGGAAGCAGGGATAATGCTGATGTCCGGGGGAAGCAGGGAGCGTATGGCTTCGGGCGCTTCAATGCAGACGACAATTTTGCCGATGGCCGGGGAGCGGCGCAAGGCATCTGTAACCCGAAGAATCATGGGCTGGCCATCGACCGGAATGATGGCCTTGTGAGAGACACCGGCGGCGACGGCCATAGGATCCCTGGAACCCTGACGCGTCCCTGCCAGAATCAGGGCGGTAACCTTCCGTTCCGGGTTTTTCACAAGGATTTATCAGCGCTCTGTCGTGGTGTGTCGGATCGCGCTCCATCGGGCCGATCGCGGGGTGGGGAGCCAGTCAGTTTCATGACCCATGGATAACGTTGTGCCTGCGTTAGATCATAGCCCAGATTGAAGACGGTCGGACTACGAGGACGGGCTTTTGCATCAACGTAATAGCTGCCGAAGATGCGATCGATGGTAAAGCTGGTGATGCCGTAATTGCCGTCTTCATCATGAAAATGATGCAGGACGTGTCTGGCTTTCATCCTTTGTATCCATGCCGATTTCGGTTTGTAATTCAGATGCTGGATGCAATGGAAGAATTCATAAATGCAGGTGATGGTGACGCCCATGGTGAAGGCTGCGCATGCTGCTCCGGGTCCTCCGATCAGCCAGCCGATGGGGCCGGTAATGGCGGCGATTGTCGGCAGTGTGGTGAAGGGGGCGCCGAACAGGACATCCAGTAGGTGAGGGTCCTGATGGTGATCGAAATGGATGCGTTTCCAAAGACCTGCTGTCACCGGTGACTTGTAAAGGGCATCACCGTGCAGGACGTAGCGATGCAGCAGATACCAGCTGAGCGGATAGACAGGAATGACAATACCGGCAGCCAGCAATGTGGTGGCCCACCCTGCGAAAAAATGCGCCGTGAGAGCAATGCCGACAACGATCAGGCTGAAATAGAGCAGGATGGTTGGATAGGTCAGATATGCGATCCACAGCTGACGCAGGTTCATCTTGCCCAGATCGAAACTGCGTCCGGTGCGAAGAGATGCATTGTTTAGCGTGTTTGTCATAAATCTTCGTTCCTGATCAGAACGGTCCCGGCCACCAGAATGAAAATCAGCAGGACTGGGATGGTTGCGATTGGAGCCGGCAGCAGACCGGCATTTCCCATGGCGCGAAAGATCCCCTGGGTAATGATGAAGAGCAGGCCGCCACCAAGACACCAGACTGGCAGCCAGCTGCGCAATCCGGCACGAGGAGGAATATAGATCACAGGCAGGGCAAGCAGCAACATGACGATAAAGACCGGGATGCGAAGCAGACGTTCAAAAATGGCAGATCTCAGATAATCGTCGCTTTGGTCAGTGATCTGGCGACCGTGCAGCGCCTGCCACATGTAGTGCATGGAAAGAGGCGCTTTTTCCATTGAAAGACGAAGCATTTCATAGGCGCTGATATGGGCGGGCAAAATCTCTTCCGCACGGATGGGAGCAATATCAGGCAGTCCATCAGGCGGAATGCGGATGGTGCTCACATCGTGCATGATCCAGACGCCGGGGCCTTCGACACCGGAGGAAGCATGATTGGCTTCGGTCATAAGGCCGGTTTTATCGCGTCTGTAGAGATCGACATCGTGGATTTGACGACCCGCTTCGCTGATATAGCCGATATGGGCAAGCCAGTCCGGGCCATGGATCCAGAAAGAGCGACTTTTTTCCGGAGCAGGATCTGTCCTGCTCCACCATCCGGCCAGAATCATTTCCGTGCGGGGAGTGACCTGATCTTCAATAGCTAGAGATAACATGCCGATCAGAAAGGTTGCCGGCAGCAGACGCATGAACAGACCAAAGGTGGAGAGACCGGCGGATCTTAAAATTGCGGTTTCATTGCCGACCGTCAGAGCGGTCAGCAATGTCAGGGCGCCAATCTGGAGACCAAGCGGCAGAGCTGTCTGAAGGGCAAGCGGTATATGCAGGACCATAAAGGTCACAACGCCATAGATCCCGAGATGGCGTTGCAGGATAGGTGTCATCTGCTCCAGGAGAGACAGGACTTCCATAAGGCCGGTCAGAATGCAGGTGGCCAGAAGGGTCCGTGTCATCAGCGCGAAAGACAGATAACGCAAAAGGACATGACGTGGGCCGGAAACGACAGGACCCGGTGCGTCGGTGCGGGAGATCAAGATTTTCCTCCTGCATCGACGGTTTTTCGGCATGAGAAGAAATTACGGAGGATATCTCCGCGGATGAGCAGCACAAGTGTTGATCCGATACAGAAGATCGTCACAGGCAGCCATATGGCAAGCAGGGAGGAAGTCTTTCCCAGAGAGACCAAGCTCGCACCGAATTTCAGCGTGTGTTCGTAACTGACAAGAATGAGTGCCGCGATGGCAAGCCCTGTGTTCCCGCGCTTTCTTTTCGCGATGATCCCAAGTCCGGTTGCCAGAAAAGCAATAAAAGGAATCGATGTGCTGCGGGCCAGACGGAAACAGAGTTCCGCCCACATTGTGTGTTGGGTCAGATCCGTTTCAGAGAATGTGGTGTGATGTAAAAGAGCGTTGACAAGTTCTGTCGTCGTCAGTTCCCGGTCGTCCTTGCCGCGTGCGCGAAAAGGCGGAGCGCTGTTGCGGGCCAGCAGTTTTTTTGCAGTGGAGAAGCGCGTGATGGATGGTGGCCCTGATTCCGGGCGCGTCAGGATGAAACCGTCATGGAGCTCTATCTGGACTTCACCAGCCGAAAGATCAGAGCGAATCCGTCCTTCGCGTGCGCTGATATCCTGTTCCTCCTTCTCAGAAGTATCGCGGATGAAAATACCCCTAAGATGGGAGCCGCTGTGGCTGGCATGGTCTGCAATCAGCGCGAGATTGGCCGAAGGTGTGACAATGACGCCAGACTGGAGAACGGGCTCCCATCCGGCATGACTGGCGTAATAGAAGCCGGCGCGGAACTGATATCGGGCATGTGGCTGCGCATAGCCATAAAGGAAGAAGGAGAACAGGCCGAGGGCGATGCCGGCCTGAATAAAGGGCCGGGAGAAGCGCGTCATGGAGACGCCGGATGCGCCGAGTGCATCGATTTCATGGCCGTCACTCATACGGCGTGTGACGACGAACACGGCAACACAGAATGCTGCTGGCAGGGCAAGACCCAGATAATGGGGCAGCAGATTTGTCAGCAGGCGGAAGAAGGTGGAGAGCGCGCTATCCTCTTCTGCAAGACGATCGATCAGGGCCAGCATGCGTTCAAGAAGCAGGGCCAGAAGCACGACAGCGACAGTCAGCAGAAAAGGCGGCGCCAGTTGTGACAGCAGATAGCGGTCAATCGTGCCGGGTCTGATGCGTTGAGGCAGTCGGGCAATCAGGCGGTCCACCAGACTGTCTTCAGCGGCGGTGGGGCCAGAGTTGCCGGAAGGAGGGGTCATGCAGTCTGACTGTCTGAAGAAGACAGTTGGCGTCGGAACTGGACAGGAGGCAAGCTGGCCATGTGTCCATCGATTCCCAGTCGTCTGCGCGTGATGCTGATGGACCAGTCCGTCTCTTGTCTGGAAATGGTGATGCGATTCCAGCCAGCAGCTTTTTCCGGGTGATCCGGTTTGTGGGAGGCAGATGTCACGCCGATCAGTGGAATATCCGTTCCCGGCAGTTCCGTAATGGTGCCTCGGTGGGAGTGTCCGTGGAGAATCAGTTCAGCGCCAGTTGAAGCCACGACGGCAGAAAAACGGTGCCAATCTTCCAGAGCTTTGCGGCGAACCACGAGATTGGGATGGGGAGGATGATGGATCATGATTACCCGGCAGATATTCTGCGCGCCAAGACGTTGCAGCAGTCCTTCAAGCGTGTCGAGCTGGGTTGGTCCGACCCGGCCGGAGGCGAAGAAAGGCGGGGTAGGTATGGCCGAATTGAGACCGATGATGGCAACATCCTCTCGTTCGCCCGCAAACCTCAGCAAGGACTGCTCTGGCGCGACCATGCCTCCATGATGGCTCCATGAGCCAGGTCCGTGGGACCATGGCATTGGTACCATGGCATCGTGATTCCCGGGAATGACAGTCTGGGCGAAGCCTGTCCCTGCAAGCCATTTCCGGGCGTTCTCCAGTTCCTCTGGAAGACCGAGATTTGTCAGATCTCCCGAGATTGCAAGAAGGTCCGGTTGTGCGGCCCGGATGTCGGCCATGACGGCCTCCAGAGATGACCAGAGATGGACCTTGCTGCGTCGCAGGCGCCAGGACAGAAGACTGAGCAGACGTTTCCCTGCGAGCTCCCGTGGGGATGGAGCGATTTCGAAGGGCAGATGCAGGTCGGAGAGATGGGCCAGAACGGCAGACAAGATGGAATTCCCGACCTGAGGATCGATTGCTGGGACAGAAAGAGGTCCACCGCAATCTGGCAGTGTCTTCTTCCCGATGAGGACACGCCTTCCATTCACCAATCCGGCGGACGGATCAAGAGAAATAAGAAACGCCGTTTTCCTTGCAGTATGTTGGACCTTGTCATGCATGTGACAAGCGCCAGATATGCGGGTTATACAATCTCCTTTTCATGGTTTGGACGAATATCCGTTTCATCGTCCAAAGGCTGTATTTGAACGGAGCTTGCGTCCTGATGTCGGAGACCTTGTGACACTTTCCTTTGCGCTTATTCACAATCCGATGAGTCGACGGAACGAGGGGGATGGACAGGAATTTCGCCGCAGGGCAGCAGAACTTCTTGGTGATCGTCTTGTCTGTCCATCTTCGCGTGAGCGGCTGTATATAGATGTTGCTGCATTGTGCAGGGAAGATATCGGCTGCATTGTGGTTGATGGGGGGGATGGCACGGTCAGCGATGTCATGACTGCCATTCAGGCCGCGCGTCCCACAGGTCCATTTCCGGATATCGCGATCCTGCCTTCGGGCAATACGAACCTGATCGCGGCGGATGTCGGGTTCGGAATGAGGGGCATCGAGGCCATCGAGCGTCTGATCGAGAGAGACAAGGCCGGGACCTTGCGCGACGGATGTAATGTTCGTCATCCGATCATTCTGTCATGGCCGGAAACAGATCGGCGGTCTGTGCTTGGAATGTTTTGTGGGCTTGCCGCATTTACGCGTGCGACCCGCCTTGCGCATCAACCTGATGTTCTGAACAGATATTCTCATGGCATGGCCGTTGCTGTGACCATTTTTCTGGCATTGTGCCGCCTGTTGCGTGGCAAAGGCCGTCGTGAATGGTTGGGTGGTACAGAATTGACGATGTCCCGCGATGGTGGTCCGGAAGACTCCGGAGGCCGTTTTCTGTTCCTTTGTACGACATTGCACCATCTGCCTTACAATCTCTGGCCATTCTGGTCCGGGGAAGCTGACGGTGGCGCGCTGATCTGGCTGGAAGTCCTATCCCATCCACGTTCCCTGATATCAGCCGTTTTTTCATTGCTGACCGGTCGTGTTCCTGCATCCCTGAAGAGCAACCCTTCATTTCGAAGCGGAAAATCCGCAAGTTTCGTGATGCATATGCAAGAAGGATTGGTGATGGACGGGCACGAGTATGATACAGGTCCCAATGGTTACCTGAAGTTGACCGAGGGCAGGGCTGTGGCCTTTTTGCGAGCGTGAGTAACGATCCGGCATCTCTTCTGGCGCATCGGCTGGCTTCAGAACTGACAACAGCCGTGCCGCCCGCCGTTACTGTGCTGGCAGACATGATCGTGGGTGACACGCGTCCTCTGGGTGTTCTGTTTTATGGATCTGTGGCGCGTGGTGTCGATAACTCCGATCGGGAAGCTGTTGAACAGGCATTGTCCGGGGTGCTGGATTTTTACGTGATTGTTGAGCGGCATCGAGATTGGCCGCGTCCGGCTCTGCACAGGGTTGCCAACACGCTGCTTCCTCCAAATGTCGAATATCATGAGAAAAAGATTGGCGGCCGTGTTCTCAGGGCTAAAGTTGCCATCTTGTCTCTTGCCCAGTTCCGGCATCTGACAAGAAAGGAAGCGCGCGACATTTCCATATGGGCGCGTTTCTCGCAGCCCGTAAGGCTTGTCTGGGTGAGAGATACAGGCGCTGCTGACAATATTCTGCGGTGTGTCATACGTTCGGTTGCGAGTGCTTCATACTGGGCTGCACGATTGGGGCCGCGACAGGGAACATCGGATATATTCTGGCGGGCGCTTTATGCGCATACATATCGTTCAGAATTAAGGGTTGAAGCTCCGGGCAGGGAGCGTTGTCTGTTGGTCGGGCAGGAGGAACGTTGTGACCTCATGTTGCGTTCTGCATGGCAACTTGCAGGTATTGCAGGTGCGGCAGAAGGAGCGGTTCTCCAAACAGGGATTTCTGCGCGAGATTATGATCTGGCACGCAAACGCTGGCGGATGCGGGAGAAAATCGGACGCCCTTTGAATATTGTTCGTTTGATCAAGGCCGCTTTTACGTTTCAGGGCGGAGCGGAATATCTTGCCTGGAAGATATACAGGCATAGTGGTGTCAAGGTTCATGTGACACCTTTCATGGAACGTCATCCCTTGCTTTCGGCACCTTATGTCATTTGTCGCCTGATCAGGGCCGGAGTCTTTACCCGTTGCTCCCGTTGATCAGCCAAGCTTGTCGTTACGGAAAACATCCGGAGAAACTGCGCGTATGATGGATCGTCATTTCTTCATCGGGTCTATGGTTCGCAGCATGCATGTGCTTCGCCAGACTGTTGCGGGGAAAGCCTGCTTCTCCAGTGGTGTGGTCCTTGCTTTGATGTCTGTAGCTGGAGCTGCGGACGCACAGACACCTTCTGCAGATATGGGCGAGCAGGTGCAGTCTGTTGCTGCAAGGGATGCAGATTTTACGGCGACCAGCCGTCTGCTTGAGAAAATTCGGCAGAACCCCGGACGTCTTGCATCCTTCATGCGTGAGTTTCCCAAGGGAGCAGATCTTCACAATCATCTTTCGGGAGCAGTCTGGGCGGAAAAATATCTGGACTGGGCTGCGGAAGACGGAAAATGCGCTGATCTGGATACGCATCGCATCACACCGTCTCCCTGTCGGGATGGAAGTATTCCCGCAGCGTCACTGGCGAGCGATGCTGCCGCGCGTGAAAGGATGATTGATGCGTTGTCCATGCGGGATTTCGTTCCTGATGTGAACGATCGTTCCGGGCATGACCATTTCTTTGCGACGTTTGAAAAATTTCAGTCAGCAACAGAAGGACATGAGGGCGACATGCTGGCGGAGGCGCTTCAGCAGGCTGCTTATGATCATGTTCATTATCTGGAACTGATGGTTTCCCCACGTCTGGTCGAAGCTGCACGTGCAGGGGCAAAGTTGAAAGTGAACACGGATGAGTCGATCCGTCAGGCTCTGGATGGCGTGAAATCCGGTAATCAGGCTCTTATCGCTGGTGCACGTGCCGATATGGACAGTGCTGAGGGGCGTGCACGGGAAATTCTCCAGTGTGGAACACCTTCCGCTGCGGCGGGATGTGCGGTCAGCGTGCATTATCTCTATCAGGCTCTGAGAACTATTCCGCCGGGCATGGTTCTGTCACAGTTGGCTCTGGGGCATGAACTGGTTCGGACAGATCCGCGTTTTGTCGGTGTGAATATTGTGGCACCGGAAGATGATGTGACTGCAATGCGGGACTATAACCTGCATATGCGTATGTTTCATGTTCTGGCGAAGGAATTTCCAGACGTTCCTCTCTCGCTTCATGCTGGAGAGTTGGCGCCGGGGCTGGTGCCGCCTGAAGGATTGCATTCTCATATACGTCAGGCAGTTGAAATCGCTGGGGCTCGTCGGATTGGGCATGGTGTTGATATCATGCAGGAAGATGACCCTGTCGGTCTTATGGCTGAAATGGCGAGAAAGCATGTGATGGTCGAAATCAATCTGACCAGCAATGATGAAATTCTTGGAGTGAAGGGGGCGGCCCATCCTTTGATGAGTTATCGGGCGCATCATGTGCCCGTGGCTCTTTCAACAGATGATGAGGGGGTATCACGTGGTGATCTGACCACGGAATATAGTCGTGCGGTAAGGGATTATCCTTTGTCTTATGCAGATATGAAGGGTCTTTCACGAGCCGGTCTGGAATATTCTTTCGTTCCAGGAGAAAGTTTGTGGGAAAATGCAGGAGGATGGAAAATGAAGCCATCCTGCGCTGCCACATCTCCCGATGCGTATCCTGAGACTGGGGAATGTCACGATCTTCTTATGGCGAGTGAGAAGGCGCGTTTGCAGTGGAAGCTGGAAGAGGATTTTGTCCGATTCGAACATCGCGCTTCTGAAAATTCTTTTTGAAGATTTTATTGTTTTTAAATCGCCAAGCTTGGCATTAACGATACCTGTGCGGTCTAAGGCGTTGATTTCGGTCCGCTGACTGTACTTATTGTGATTCCCTTCCCCTGAGGTCCGGATCTTTTGATCGACTCAGGTGGATGGGAAAATCCATTTAGTTGCATCCTCAAAAAGATTTGAAGGGAAATTTTTCCATTGTTTTTTATTTTTTCTATATGGTAATATTTTTATAGTTTTTAAAAATAAAACATTATGAAGCTAAGTTTGTAGGGAGATTGTAATGACCACTTATACAACGTCTTCGGGTGTTACTTATGATGTAAATGACACTTCATATTTAGGCGGATTGTATCATAGTTACGATGTTAAAATAACAGCATCGGACGGGACCGTTATTCTCAATAAAAATAATATCAGCACTGGTGTTAATCTTGGGATCGCGCAAATTGCGGCAAGTGGAGACGTCATTACAGGCAGTTCAAACTCGTCTGTTCTACTGAGTCTTGCCAGTGTAGGTACGTATGTTAGTGTTCCTGGTTCAACTGGGAGCTTTATTATCGGTGTTGGTCTTCTCAAGTATAGTAACTACTATATTGGAGGAACAACGACCATAGAAGGCCTTGCAAATATTGGGACAGGTTCCACAATCAATGTTGTTGGTGGGACGGCAAAAATGCCGGGAACTGGAGGGTCTTTACTTGCTGGAGTTCTGAGCGGGACAACAGTGAATATTGAATATGGAGGGACATTTAATACAGGTGCTTCACTGGCCAGTGTTTTAGAGGGAGCGACAATTAATTTTGGAGCCGGTGGGGGTACTCTTATTATTAATGGAGGGGGAACCGCTATCAGTCTCCTTGCTTCCGGTTCCCTGAATGCAACAACATTTAATAATTATGATCCGAGTAAAGATACGATTGAACTTCAGAATACGACTTCTGCTATCACTTATTATACAATCTCTGATGGAGGATTATTCGGCACGGATTCGTCTGAGAAGATCATTCGGCTTTATGGAGCTGGCAGTAGCACCCCGATTGCTGAATATGCGGTCAGCCCGGCATCAGGTGTTACCCTGAATAATGGAGAATATGCCGTTAATGGTCTTGATACGGCTTCGAACCCATTGCAGGTTACATATGACAACAGCAACACTTATATTGGTGCCTGTTTTCTGTCCGGGAGTATGATCCGGACGAAAAATGGTGATGTTGCCATTGAAAATATCCATGTTGGTGATGAGATTATTGCCTTTGACTGGGAAAGTCAGAGCGATATTGTGCGTCAGGTTATTTGGGCCGGAAAGGCGCATGTCGATGTGAGGCCGCATCTGATGGATGATCAGGCTGGCTGGCCAATCAGGATTCTCAAAAATGCCATTTCTGATGGTGTGCCTTATAAGGATATGTTGATTACGGCAGAGCACTGTCTGTTTTTCAATAATAAATTCGTTCCGGCGCGTATGCTGGTAAATGGACGATCCATTTTTTACGATAAGTCTTTCGTATCCTACGATTATTACCATATTGAGACAGAACAGCATGCTGTTGTTGTTGCTGACGGAATGCTCACGGAAAGTTATCTCGATACAGGAAATCGCTCTGTTTTCCGTCAGACAGATGATGTCGTGGCTTTCATGCCATCGCGTCATCTGTCCTGGGAAAATGCTGCTGCCCCTCTGGATGTTGAGCAGGGTTTTGTCGAACCTATTTACCGTCAGATTGAAGAGAGGGCGGTACAGGCGGGCATTATGGACGTTTCCGTTGCTCCGGAATTGACTGCGGTAACCAATTTACATCTGATGACTGATAATGGTGTTGTTATTCGTCAGGTGCGTCAACGTGATGATCGTGTCGTGTTCATGATTCCCACAGGGGTCACATCGGTACGTCTGGTTTCTAATGCGAGTCGCCCCTGTGACACCATTGGTCCGTTCGTTGATGATAGACGACAGCTTGGTGTGGCTGTCGGTGAGATCTGCATATTTGAAGGCAGTCAGTCTCATCAGATTGCGGCCCATCTTGAGGTGGATGAGCTGGACGGCTGGCATATGCTGGAAGCAGGTGATATGCGCTGGACTTCTGGCGATGCCCTGTTACCGTTAAACAAAAGACTGCCCAATGGAACTGCTTTTATGTCTATTCAAATCAAGGCAACCGTTCCTTATACGGTTGATATGATTGGTGAAAGGCTGGTGGCCTGAAGTCGTTTTAACGATTTTATCCGGTAATATTGAGCATTTTTTTATAATTACAGGAATATTATAGAGTTATTGATATTCCTGTAAGGGTTTCAAATTTCACTGAGTGACATGGCATCACTCTTGACCTGTCTGGTTCTGGTCGCAAGTGAACTTGTGCGGTCTTTACTCAGGTCTCTCAGAACCGCCTGATCTATTGCTTCCAGTGTTGCAGTAGAAGAGTTGATAGTTCTGCGACGTTTCGCAACGTCGTAGAACTTCCTGACATCACGTTAAAAATCAGTTGAACTCAGAAGCATCAATATCAGTTTATGATGTATGAATCAAAACAGAATAGCCTGAAAAACGGTCTGATTTTCGAGCCAAAATGTTGTTTGCAACCACCTTCCATTCCAAAATATTTGCGATCTTTTCTCTTGGAGCGAGAGTGTTTCATGATAACTCTGAATCGACAAAGTTAAATCGGGCAGTTCCTGTATCCACGATATAGCGGTCTGTGTGTGTGTGGTGCGTGTGCGCCAGTTCATCGACCGCCTTGATGATTGTCATGGCTTTTTCATCATCGAAGAGAATGCTGAAATTGAGACGGGTCCAGCCGGGTTTGTGAATCTCGTTCCCCATCACGATCGCTTCTCTCAATGTCTGAGACGCATCCTTGCTGATTTCAAGAAGTCTATGTGCATAAGGGCCGGCACAAGCGCAGCCACCACGGGCCTGAATGCCATAAAGATCTGATAGCATGCGTGTGAAAAGTTGCTGATGAAGCCATCCGTTCTTGTCGGAATGACGTATGCGGAGTGAGAAAATTGGAAGGGAAGTGGCTGCGTGGGAGTTTCCCAGAATGATAATATTTGGATTGTGTCGCCAGCATGTTTCAGCCATCTGCCGCAATTCGGCATTGCGAGTATCGATGAAGGACTGACCGATTGCATCCTTGACGATGAAAACGAGTGCAGATCGGATATCGCCGACGACGTTTGGTGTGCCTGCTTCTTCTCGGGAAACAAGGTCGTCACTGAAATCATGATGCCAAGGGGATACGAATTTTACGGTTCCACCGCCCGGGCACACAGGACGTTCTCTCTGCACGGCAGCGCGCCGAACGATCAGCACACCTGATGCGCCCGGGCCGCCAATAAATTTATGCGGAGAAATGACGATGGCATCTTTTCGGGCAGATGTTCCGCTGCCCATGCTGATGGGGACATAAGGACCAGCCCCGGCATAATCCCAGATCACCTTTGCTCCATAACGGCGCAGAAGTGCACCGACTTTGTCGGTGTCGGTCATGATGCCTGTGACGTTGGAAGCAGCGGAAAAGGCTCCAATTTTCAGGCTTTCCTTCCCGGCAGCGGCAAGAGCAGATTCGAGAATCGCGAGATCCGGTCCTCCTGAGTGTGCCTCAGGAATTTCTATGATTTCTGCACCGCTTTCACGCCAGGGAAGGATGTTGGAGTGATGTTCATAAGGGCCGATGAAAACGACCGGTCGTTCGCCATGGTCTGTTTTGGCTGCTTCCACGGCTTCAGGCAGGCCGAAAAGCGTGACAATCCGGTTGAGCCCGGCTGTTGCGCCTGAACCCGTGAAAATCACCGCATCTTCATCAGTAGCACCGCAAAGCGCGGCGATTGCACGGCGGCCAGCCTCACGCAGTCGTCCGGTATAGCGACCACAGAATGATGCTTCTGTATGGGTGTTTGCGTAATAGGGCAGCACATGCTCCATCACGAAGGATTCGATCTGTTGGAGGGCGCGTCCCGAGGCAACATAATCGGCATAGATCAGCGGTTTCGGGCCGAATGGACCTGGAATGGTTACACCATCGCCGATCACACTTTCCCCTAGTTTTTCAACGCAGGCGGCACCGTTGCCAAGTGATGCGCGGAAGAACTCAAAGGGGTGGATATCATCAGGCATGTCTGGGCGTCCTTCCAGTCAGAAGGTGCAAAATATTCCATAGTCATTTTCTATATTCTTTATGTATTTTACTCACACAGGAAGATTTTTTGTGTCATATGAAAGCTTGTAATGGAAAAATTCGATCATATTGACATTGCACTGATAAGAGCGCTGCAACGGGATTCATCTCTGTCGCAACGAGCGCTCGCAGATATTGTCGGCCTGTCACAAAATGCATGTTGGAAACGATTGTCCCGTCTCCGGGAAAGCGGATTGCTGGGGCAATCGACTTTGCGGCTCGATCCGGCCAGATGGGGACTGAATTTTACGGCCTTTGTGATGGTCCGCACGCGCCGTCATGATCGGTTATGGCTGGATCGCTTTCGCCAGCTGGTTCTTGCGATCCCCAATATTGTGGATTTTCATCGGATTGCCGGTGAATATGATTATCTGCTCAAAGTGGTAACGCATGACATGAAGGAATTTGATGGCGTCTATCGTCAGCTGATCGAGCAGATGGAATTCGATACTGTGACATCGCATATTGTCATGGAAGCCATCGTTGATAATCGGGAACTGCCCATCTGAGCGAGGAGTATCGCTGTTTCCTGTCGACCGACATGAGGGTGGACGGCGACCGGTTCCCTTGTTGGTCCGTGCTGGGTTGCCAAATTCTCTTTGAGGCCCGCCCTGAGCAGCGGGCCGCAAAGTCTTCAGTCCTGAAAGATCGCTGCAGCGCGGATTTCACCGAACGTGAGTCCGTTCCAGTTCTTCATGTCCTGTCTGATATGGTTTTGTACAACAGGACTGTTTGCGCATACGTTGCCGCCAAAGCGCTTTAACAATGCGGCCATGGCGGCTTCCGCCGCGCGAAGGCCTCCGTCACGTGATTTTATGGCGATCCCAAGACCAGTTTCAGGGAGAGCGGCGATCATGATTCCTTCGGCCCCCATCTTGGTGAAGGCTGCTGTCCCAAGGTCAGTCATGATTTTGGTGTCGAATGTTCCGGTTCCCCCGATCATGAAAGGATTGGCTGCGACGGCCTGACGCAGACGTGTCGCGGCCTGGGCACGTGTGGGGGAGAGGCCTTTGCCTGTGGCAAAGCGAGCGAAAGCTGTTGCCGTGGAGTGGAGTGGAATGGCGTAGGTCGGGATGGAACATCCATCGATTCCACGATTGCGCTCGTCATGTGCGACGCCGGTCATTTCTTCCAGAACACGTGTTGCTTGGCGCATGATGGGATGCTCAGCGCTGATATAGCCTGCGACCTCAGTCCCCTGAGCGCAGGCGGTGCAGATGAACCCCGCATGTTTGCCGGAACAGTTGTTATGCAGGGGGGTGGGTTGTCCCCCGGCGGCGGCCAGATCACGGCTGGCTGCATTGCTGACAGGCCAGTGTGTGCCGCACTCCAGACAGCCAGCATCAAGGCCGAGTCGGGCAAGCGTACGAGCCGCAGTCGCCGCATGTTCCGGCTCTCCATTATGGGAAGCACAGGCCAAAGCCAGTTCCGCATCATCAAGGGCGTAGAGATCGGCAGCTCCCGTTTCAATCAACGGGAGTGCGAGAAGCGCTTTCACGGCGGAACGTGGATAGGTCGGGGTCTCCGTATCTCCGATCGAGAAGAGAACGCGTCCATCAGGATCACAGACGATGGCGGCACCAAGATGAACGGACTCGACCACCGGTCCCCGGGTGATTTCCGCAATTGGTGCATCATGCATGGTGGTCATTCGGTCAATCCTCCGGTCAGGAGCCAGAAACCGGGTGTGTCGGGGTCCGGCTCAATGGCGTTCAGGGCTTCCATACGGCGAATGCGTAGAACGGCAAGAGAGGAGAGGGTGTGTTGTTCATCATTTTCTGCCAGATGTGCGAGGCACGCGGCGACGGAGGGGCGTTCGACGAGTCGTGGTGGTTGTTCCGGATTGGGACGCAGTCCCTGAGAAAGGAACATCTGCGCATTTTCGGCTTCGCAAACCATATAAAGCCATTGGTCCGGTGTCATCTCCGGAGTGAAACTGACAGGTGTCAGACGGACTTTGTTTGCGGCCAGAAAATTGGGGTCCGGGAGCGGGTTGCGTGTGGAGTGCCCTGTTTTCGGAAAGGAGCGAAAGACTGTCTTTTCCGCAGCTTCAGAAAAAGCTGTAAACAGATCATGCTGTTTCAGAAATGTTTCATCACTCTTGGCCGGGAATGACTTCTTGTTCGGGGAACGGCGTGTTCTGGATACTGGATGGTCGGGAATATCTGTCGCGGCTGTCTCAGGGAAAGACAGTTGGACTGATGATCCCTTTCTCCTCACGTTTGCAGGCTTTCAGCGTCATGTGCAGGATGCGGAGCATTTTTGAGACAGGTCGAACACAAGCCTTCGATCTCGATTGTCGAATGTTGCATTTTGAACCCGGCATTACCGGTCGCGACCACAAGCGCGTCCAGAATACGTTCGTCAGCCAGTTCAGTGACCATGCCGCAGTTACGGCAGATCAGAAATTGCGTCGTGTGAATGCAGTCCGCTTCATGATCGTGCTCTGTGTGCTGATGCAGAATATGTGTGCACGGGACAAAAGAGGACAGGCGTTCGACCTTGTGGATCAGTCCCTGTTCAAGCAGGAAATCGAGTGCCCGATATACTGTGGGAGGGGCAGCGTTGCCGTGAAGATTCTGGAGTTGGTCCAGAAGTTCATAAGCTCCGGCAGGGCGCTTGCCGTCGATCAGAATGCCCAGAACCTGTCGACGGATCGGCGTCAGACGGACACTGTTTTTGCGGCAGAGCTGTTCTGCGCGTTCCAGAAGCGTCTCGGTGGTTGACGAAAACACGAGGCCGTTCAGCCCGCCGGGAGTGGACTCGGGTATCGGTCGAGATTTGGAGCGTGCGATCATGATGGTGAATTTAGGTCAAGTCAGCTGTCGCCGCCAGAGGTTGCCGCAGACCGTTATACTCATCTTCTCGTCTTTGGCGTTTTCATGGGGAACAGGGAATCCCGAAAGCTGGATTCCCTGCTGATATCATGACCTGAAGCTTTGAATTTGCGCCTTTTTCTATTGTCGGCACAGCCACCGGCATATGTAAGGCGGAAGCTTCTACTTTCAGGTCGTGTTTTTCACTCGCCCGAAGGGACGGAAGGCACGGAGGGCGCCTTGCTTGGAATAGGGGTTGTCACACCCGTGCCCGGAACGACAGTGGGCGAGGTGCCGGGGACGGTTGGAGTGGTGGAAGCCGGCGTCGCAGGTGTGGAAATTCCAGTTGTTCCGGGAAGATCATGCTTGGCGTCGGAAAGACTCTTCGCATTCAGATCAGCCGTAGTGGTTTTGTCCGTGGCTGCCTTGGTGGGAGCATGATGGTGATGCGGTGCCGCTATCGCCATCGATGAAGCAAGAGTGACAGAAACGCCCAGAAGTGCCGCTGCAAACAGAGATTTCATATTGTTCTCTCCTGTTCAGATACAAGCACGCTTCCTTCAGGATATGATCCGGAGAAAGCTGCTTATGTTATGGAACACAGGTTCCTGCGTGCAGGTGACGCTGTGGTTTCCATGTCATTAAGCGTAACGGGAGCTGATAGTTCCTGCCATGCATTTTTTCAGGAGGAGACCGGCGTCTGCGTGGAGGGTGCGACGAGCGGCGGACCATAGACTTCTCTGGCGCGACGGACGAAGGCTGCGACCATCAGACGGACAGCTTCATTGAAGACGACACCGATGGCGGCCTGAAGAATCCGGGACTTGAATTCAAAATCGACAAAGAAATCGACCAGACAGCCATTGGGTCTGGATGAGAATTTCCAGACATTGTTCAGATAACGGAATGGGCCTTTTTCATATCGGACGCGTACTTCTGTCGGGTGGTTCAGTGAAACACGTGATGTGAAGGTTTCACGGAACGGACCGAAGCCGATGCTCATATCAGCGACAAGTTCGTTCTCCGTCCGCGAAATGACCCGCACGCCGACGCACCAGGGGAGGAATTTGGGGTAGTCCTCAACTTTTGCGACAAGGTCGAAAATCTGTTCAGGTGTATAGCCGAGCAGTTTGCGTTCGGCGTGTGTGGGCATCAGTTGCGCTCCGTAATGTTCTGCCCTTTTGCTGCCAACTGGGCCTCTCGCGCGGCACGCAGGGCAGCGAAATCAGAATCGGCGTGATAGGATGAGCGGGTCAGGGGAGAGGAACTAACCTGCAGGAAGCCCTTGGCACGAGCCATGGCGGCGTATTCCTTAAATTCCTCCGGCGTGACGAAACGGTCAACTGCTGCATGTTTGACTGTGGGTTGCAGATACTGGCCGAGTGTCAGGAAATCGACATCCGCAATGCGGAAATCATCCATGACCTGAGCCAGTTCCATTTTTTCTTCGCCAAGGCCGAGCATCAACCCCGATTTTGTGAAGATGGACGGATCAAGCTGTTTGACACGGTCCAGAAGCCTGACGGACTGATAGTAACGTGCGCCGGGACGGATGCCCGGATAGAGGCGGGGAACGGTTTCGATATTGTGGTTGAAGACGTCGGGGCGGGCTTCGACGACAATTTCCAGAGCTCCCGGCTTGCGCAGGAAATCCGGGGTCAGGATTTCGATCGTGGTTTCGGGAGAGGCTGCCCGGATGGCCGCGATGACGTGTGCAAAATGTTTTGCGCCGCCATCAGGCAGGTCATCCCTGTCCACTGATGTGATGACGACGTGGCGCAGTCCCAATGTTTTGACGGCATCGGCCACGCGGCGCGGTTCATCTTCATCCAGAGGGTTGGGCATGCCTGTTGTGACATTGCAGAACGCACAGGCGCGCGTGCAGATTTCTCCCATGATCATCATGGTCGCATGGCGCTGTGACCAGCATTCCCCCACGTTGGGGCAGGCAGCTTCCTCGCAGACGGTCACAAGGCGGTTGTCGCGCATCAGCTTGCGGGTTTCGTGATAAACCGGGTGCCCGGGTGCTTTTACCCGGATCCAGTCGGGTTTGCGCGCAATCGGGTTGTCGGGGCGATGCGCCTTTTCCGGATGTCGGAGTGTGACTTCACTGGATTTGCGATGGTCTATGACAACACGAGTGGACATACTGGCTTCCTGACTGACACAGGGCATGCGGACCTTGTGGATTTTTATGGATGAGAAGTGAAGCTGTGACGGCTGTGCGTCAAGCATTGTGGAGGCTCCAGCCGGTTTTCCATTGTCACAGCCGCGCGACTGGCGCAGTCATGATGCGGTCAGATCCTGCTTCAGAGCGGTTGGAATAGGGGTGTCTTTGTGTCCTTCTTGCGTCGTTTTCTGCCATCCTTGAGTGTGGCCTGTATTTCCGTGGCGGGTTCCTTCGGCTGGGCCAAAGCTCATGATCCTGATGCCCTGTGGCGTATTGTGCATGAACGCTGTGTACTGACGCAGGAGAAGATCGGGCATGCCAGCCCTTGTGAAGAAGTTCACACCGGAGAAGGATATGCCGTTCTCAAGAGTATCGAAGGACGGGCGCAATATCTGTTGATCCCGACGGCGCGTGTGCCGGGCATGGAGTCCCCTGTTCTTCTTGACCCGGCGGCTCCGGATTATTTTTCTGACGCTTGGAAACAAGCCTGGAGGGTTGGGAAGGGATGGGGCGTCAGACTCCCGCGGGAGGATGTCGCATTGACGATCAATTCACAGGATGGGCGATCCCAGAACCAGCTTCATATCCATGTCAGTTGCCTGAAGCCCGAGGTGAAGGTAGCGCTGTGGTTTGCCCGTAATGAGGTAAGCTCTGACTGGCGGCCTTTGCCGGTATCTCTGGCCGGGCATTCCTGGCGTGCGATGCGGGTTGATGGGGCCGAACTGGAAGGCGTTAAACCGTTTCTCCGTCTTTCTGCTTCTTTGAAAGCACCGGAGCAGGAAATGGCGCATCATACGCTGGCGGTGGTGCCTGAAATTTTTGATGGTGGGAAAGCCGGTTTCATTCTGCTGGATGATACGGCAGATCCATCCCATGGTGATCATGGGTCAGCTGAAGACTTGCAGGATCACACATGCGCTTTGGTTGCGCTTGATCCGGCGGTCGTTCAGCTGACTCCCTGAACAGTGTTCAGTTACGGAAATTTTTGATTTTCTGATCCGTTTTATATTGGCTGAGCGCATAGACTGACCAGATTGCAGCAGGAATCCAGCCGATCAGTGTGATCTGCAAAATCAGGCAGAATATACCGGCAAAAGGACGACCGATGGTGAAAAACTGAAGCCACGGTAGGAGAAGAGCCAGTATGAGGCGCATGTCAGATCCTGATATAATGGTGCCTGATGATGTTTGAAGATCATGACAGGCGGGAAGACGCCAGAGTTGGCGAAAACAGGTCCGGCGTCAAATGATCAGGAACAACAGCAGATTGTTCCTGATCGTAGTGTTTAGAAATGGAGAGCGCCGTCATAGGCCGCGAGAACGGCTTCATGCATGGACTCGGAAATGGTGGGATGCGGGAAGACGGTTTCTTTCAGTTCCGCCTCTGTCAACTCTCCGCTTCGGGCGATGACATAGCCCTGAATCATTTCCGTGACTTCCGCTCCGATCATGTGTGCGCCAAGCAGTTCGCCCGTTTTCGCATCGAAGACCGTTTTCACCAGACCGTCAGGCTCGCCCATTGCGATGGCCTTCCCGTTGCCGATGAAGGGGAAGCGGCCGACCCGCACTTCATAACCGGCCGCACGCGCCTTGGCTTCGGTGTAACCAACGGATGCAATCTGGGGACGGCAATAGGTGCAGCCGGGGATTTTGGTTGGATCGATCGGATGAACATGCTTGCCGGCAATGGCTTCGACGCACATGACGGCTTCATGGCTTGCCTTATGAGCCAGCCAGGGAGCACCGGCAATGTCACCGATGGCATAAACCCCTTTTTCACCTGTGCGGCAGAATTCATCAACGACAATATGTGTGCGGTCGACCTGAATTTTGGTGCCTTCAAGGCCCAGATTTTCAACATTGCCGACAATGCCGACGGCAGAGATGACGCGATCGACTTCAAAGGTTTCGGTCTTGCCTCCGGCTTCGACCGGGACTTTGATTGTATTCCCAGTTTTTTCCAGTTTGCCAAGTTTCGCGCCGGTCAGGATTTTCATGCCCTGCTTTTCGAAAGCAGTTCGGGCCAGCTTGCTGATTTCCTCGTCTTCAACTGGAAGAATACGGTCCGCTACTTCCACGAGAATCACTTCAGATCCCATGTTGCGGTAGAACGAAGCGAATTCAGTGCCGATGGCACCCGAACCGATCACCAGAAGACGTTTCGGCAGGGCATCGGGCACAAGAGCTTCACGATACGACCAGATCAGCTTTCCATCAGGTTCCAGACCAGGCAGGACGCGTGCGCGTGCACCTGTTGCAAGGATCACGTGTGCAGCCGTCAGCGTTTCTGTTTTCCCGTCATTCAGCTTGACGGAAACCTTGCGCTTGTTCCCGGATGTGCCGGAGAGGCTGCCATATCCGTTGAATACCGGCACTTTCGCTTTTTTAAGAAGGTGCGCCACGCCGCTGGAAAGCTGTTTTGAAACAGCGCGTGAGCGGGCGACAACCTTTTCAAAATCGAATCGTGGATTGTCAACCGAGAAGCCGAACTGCCCAAGATCATGAAGCAAATGGTTGATTTCGGAGGCGCGGAGAAGCGCCTTGGTCGGAATGCAGCCCCAGTTTAGGCAGATTCCGCCAAGGTGTGACGCTTCCACGACTGCGACCTTGAGTTTCAGTTGTGCTGCGCGCAGGGCCGCGACATATCCGCCGGGGCCGCCGCCGATGACAATAATGTCAAAATCGGTGCCACTCATATTCTGTCTTTCATGGTTTTCCCGGAATTATAAGAATATTCCGGAAGAAATATCCTGTTGCGGATGATTCCACAGAGAGTTCAGACCGCATCCATCAGGGAGAATGCGGTCTGAGCGTGTTCAGAGGACCAGTGACAGCGGAGATTCCACAATCTTGCGGAATTTCGATGCCCACTCGGCTGCAAGAGCACCATCCACGGCACGATGATCGACAGAAAGCGTTACGGTCATCACGGTCGCGATGCCAAGTGCGTCACCACGGACAACAGGGCGTTTTTCACCTGCGGCAATGGCCAGAATGCCAGCCTGAGGTGGATTGAGGATGGCCGAGAAAGAGCTGACGCCATACATTCCCATATTGGAAATCGAGAATGTCCCGCCCTGGAATTCTTCCGGCTTCAGTTTTCCCGAGCGTGCACGAGCGACAAGATCTTTCGCACTTTCACTGATCTGACGCAGGCTTTTCCGGTCTGCATTCCGGATGATCGGAGTGATCAGCCCATCAGGGATCGAAACGGCGATGGAAATGTCGATGTCTTCATATTGCAGGATGGCATCGTCCGTGAACGACACATTCAGCATGGGCACCTGCTTCAGGGTCAGTGCCGCTGCTTTGATCAGCATGTCATTTACGGACAGCTTGAAGGCATCGGGCCCTTCGGAGGGTGATGTGGCATTCAACTGAGCACGCAGGGACAGCAAGGCATCCAGTTCGACATCAACCGAAACATAGAAGTGGGGAACAGTCGTTTTCGATTCTGTCAGGCGCCGTGCGATGACTTTCCGCATGGAGGAAAGCGGAAGCGTATTCACCGTTCCGGTCGCCGTGTCGCTCTCTGCCGGACGTGCTGGAGGCGCTTTGCGTGCGTTTTCAACGTCTTTGCGCACAATGCGTCCGCCCGGACCTGTGCCTTTGACAAGGCTCAGGTCGATACCTGCATCTTTTGCCACGCGACGTGCGAGTGGCGAGGTGAAGACACGTGCGCCTTCCGTTTTTGCCGGAACTGGCGTCGGGGCGGGCTGTGCGGCTGGTGCAGATGAAGCCGTCGGTTTCGGTTCCGGCGTGGGTGCTTTTGCAACTGGTGCAGGAGAGGCAGCGGAAGATGCTGAAGGAACCTCCTCTCCCTCTTCCACCAGAATTGCAATCGGCGTGTTGACGGCAACACCTTCTGTTCCGGCATTGACGAGGATGCGTCCGAGGACCCCTTCCTCGACGGCTTCGACTTCCATCGTCGCCTTGTCGGTTTCGATTTCCGCGATGACATCACCGGAAGAAATCGTATCGCCTTCCTTTTTGAGCCAACGCGCCAGTTTCCCCTCGGTCATTGTCGGGGAAAGGGCGGGCATCAGAATGTCTGTGGCCATGATCCGCGCTCCTCAGACCAGTTTGCTTACGGCATCGACAACCCAGTCAGGCTGCGGCAGTGCCAGCTTTTCAAGATTGGCGGCGAAGGGCATCGGGACATCCACACCCGTCACACGGACAGGGGGGGCATCCAGCCAGTCGAAGGCATGCTCGATGACCTGCATGGCAACTTCTGCACCGATGCCAGCGAAGGGCCAACCTTCTTCAACCGTCACAAGGCGGCTGGTTTTTTTCACGCTCTCGACAATGGTGGCCGTATCGAGTGGCCGGATTGTGCGCAGATTTATGACTTCAGCGCTGATGCCTTTTGCTTCCAGCGCGGCTGCGGCTTCCAGTGCAACACCGACCATGATCGAGAAAGCGACGATCGTGACATCTGTGCCTTCGCGTTCAACCTTGGCCTTTCCAATCGGAAGAATGAAATCATCGTCGACAGGACAAGGGAATTTATGTCCGTAAAGGATTTCGTTTTCCAGGAATACAACCGGATTCGGATCGCGGATGGCTGCACGCAGGAGGCCTTTGGCATCAGCAGCGGACCAGGGAGCGACGACTTTCAGGCCGGGCACATGAGCATACCAGCTGGCGTAGCACTGCGAGTGCTGTGCACCGACACGCGATGCGGCGCCGTTTGGTCCCCGGAAAACAATCGGACATCCCATCTGACCGCCGGACATATAAAGTGTCTTGGCCGCAGAATTGATGATGTGATCAATGGCCTGCATCGAGAAATTCATTGTCATGAATTCGACGATCGGCTTCAAGCCTGTCAGGGCCGCACCAACAGCCATGCCGGTAAAGCCGTGTTCGGTGATGGGCATGTCGATAACCCGTTTTTCACCGAATTCATCAAGAAGCCCCTGAGAAACTTTGTAGGCACCCTGATACTGCGCGACTTCTTCGCCCAGAAGAAAAACATCCGTATCCCGACGCATTTCCAGCGCCATGGCATCGCGAAGTGCTTCGCGAACTGTGATTTCTTCCGTTTCGCCCCAGTCTTTTTCCGGTGTCGTGGCCGGGATTTCGGCGGTTGTCACCGATGCAGGGGCGGGTGTTGCGTTGCCTGCCGGTGATGCGGGTGTTTTTTCTGTGGGTCTGGTTTCCTGGGAGTCAGGAACTGCTTCGCCTTCCTCTACAAGAATCGCGATCGGAGTGTTGACTGCAACACCCTCGGTTCCTGCTGGGATGAGGATACGTCCAAGGATGCCTTCGTCGACGGCTTCGACTTCCATTGTTGCCTTATCGGTTTCGATTTCCGCGATAACGTCACCGGAAGAAATCGCATCACCTTCGTTCTTGAGCCAGCGGGCCAGTTTTCCCTCGGTCATTGTCGGAGACAGCGCGGGCATCAGAATATTGGTTGCCATGGAATTATGCCTCCACCAGAACGTCGGTGTAGAGTTCGGAAATATCCGGTTCCGGACTTTCCTGTGCGAACGTGCTCGCGTCGTTTACGATTTCTTTTATTTCCGCATCAATTTTCTTGAGCGTTTCCGGAGTTATGCCGGCATGTGCGAGTTCATTGCGCACATGGTCGATCGGATCATGATGCTGGCGAATTTCATCAACTTCACTGCGTTGACGGTATTTCGCAGGATCCGACATGGAATGCCCACGGTAACGATATGTCGACATTTCCAGAAGATAGGGACCATTCCCTTCGCGACACCATGCGATGGCTTTTTTTGCAGCTTCATTGACGGCGTTGATGTCCATGCCATCGACCTGCTCACCGGGAATGCCCCACGGCGCACTGTTCTTCCATAGCGCTTTGGAGGCTGATGAGCGTTCCACGCTCGTGCCCATACCATATCGGTTGTTTTCGATGACGAAGATGCAGGGCAGTTTGTGAAGGGCTGCCAGATTGAAGCTTTCGTAGACCTGCCCTTGATTGGAGGCGCCTTCTCCGAAATAGGCGACTGAAACCTCATCCGTGTTGCGATATTTATTGGCGAATGCAAGGCCGATTCCCAGAGAGACCTGCGCGCCCACGATGCCATGTCCGCCGTAGAAATTTTTCTCACGGGAGAACATGTGCATTGAACCACCTTTGCCGTGGGAATATCCGCTGGCGCGCCCGGTCAGTTCGGCCATGACGCCGCGGGCAGACATGCCAGCAGCCAGCATGTGTCCGTGATCACGGTAGGAGGTGATGATCTTGTCACCTTCCTTGAGGGCCATCTGGATACCGACAACAACGGCTTCCTGCCCGATATAGAGATGGCAGAAACCTCCGATCAGTCCCATGCCATATAACTGTCCGGCCTTTTCCTCAAAACGACGGATCAGCGTCATATCTCGATAGGCGCGGATAAGTTCGTCTGGGCCAAGGGCCGGGGTATTGCGTCCTGCGGTGCTGTTGATTTCGCTCATCGGTCGCACGTCTCCGTAAATCTGTCCCTGCGAACACCATGAGCAGGGTGTTCATGAGGAACATGTTTCAGTCAGGCAACATGACGTCGGAAGCTTTTTTCAAGCCGCAGTGTAGTCGCCCGATTTCCCGCCGGACTTTTGCATAAGACTTATGTCTCCGATACGCATTGACCGATCAAGAGCCTTACACATGTCGTAAATTGTTAGTGCGCAGACGGATACACCGGTCAGTGCCTCCATCTCGACGCCGGTCTTACCTGTTGTTTTTACTACACATTCTATGAAAACATCGGTTTTCCCGACGGTTAGTAAAATCTTTACAGAGGACAGCGCAATCTGGTGGCAAAGGGGGATTAGCTCGGCTGTGCGCTTGGCCGCCATGATGCCTGCGATTCGTGCCGTCGCCAGAACATCGCCTTTCGGCGCGTTGCCCTGTCCAATCATGACGGCCACTTCAGGTTTCATCTTGATGCGGCCCTGAGCGACGGCAATCCGCGTTGTTATTGCCTTGTCGCCGATATCAACCATCGACGCCTGCCCGTGCGCATCAAGATGCGTCAGGCCGCCAAAGCCTTCTGTATCAGACACCGCTTAGAAGCTTGCGCGCGGCCTCGCCGGGATCATCCTGCCGAAGAAGGGATTCGCCAATCAGAAAGCCGCTGGCACCAACATCGCGAAGGCGGCGGATATCTTCCGGAGTTGCAATTCCGCTTTCCGAGACGATCACTCGGTCGGGGGGCACCAGCGGGGCCAGACGGATTGTGGTTTCCAGATCGGTTTTCAGCGCTTTTAGATCGCGATTATTGATGCCGAGAAGGGATGTATCCAGCGCAAGAGCACGGTTCAGCTCTTCTTCCGAATGGACTTCCACCAGGACATCCATTTCCAGACCCTTGGCATGGTCCAGCAGATCGACGGCTTCTTCGTCTGTAAGAATCGCCATGATGAGCAGGATGCAGTCAGCCCCGTGCAGGCGGCTTTCATAGATCTGCCAAGGATCGCACATGAAATCCTTACGCAGGACGGGCAGGCTGGTTGCTGCGCGCACTGCGGTCAGATCTTCAAGACTTCCGTGAAAGCAGGAGCTTTCGGTCAGAACAGACAGACAGGCGGCACCTGCGGCTTCATAGGAACGGGCGATGCTGACCGGGTCATAATGCTCGCGCAGCATGCCGGCGGAAGGTGAGGCTTTTTTCACTTCCGCGATCAGCCCAATTGACCTCTGTGCGGTTTTTTCTTTCAGAGCCTGCCCGAAGCCGCGAGGTTCGAAGGGCATTTCGCGGGCGCGTGAAGAAATTTCCTTGAGCGACATCAGCGTGGAGCGGTGTTCCACGTCCAGCCTGGTGCGTGCGACAATCCTTTGCAGGACGTCCGGCAGCTCACAGGTTCCAGATGAAGCGTTCGTGGTGGGTATTTCGTTCATGCGTCCCTGGTTTCCCTGATTGTGGAGCACTTGGTGACGGTCCGGTCTGATGGACCCGGCACCGTTTCTGACGGTGCCTGCATTGTGTGTGGAATAGCACGTCCGCGCGAGGTTTGCAGCGCGGTCAATGCGGCACCTGTATCGATTGCGCTGGCCGCCATGGCGATCAGATCACGCAATGCATGTGCGTCTGGTTTGCCGTTCACAAGAACGGAGCCTCGTCCCGCGATATGCAGGGCGCAGGCGGCATTGAACAGAACCGTGTCGCGATAGGGGCCGGTGCTGCCACGCAGCAAGGCTTCCAGAGCTATGGCGTTTTCTGCGGCTCCGCCACCGGCGATGGCTGCGACTGGAGCTCGGTTCAGACCGGCCATTTCGGGGGTCAGTTCGAAATGAAAGACTTCATTGTTTTCCAGCGCGGTGACCTGAGTTGCACCGGCAAGGGTGATTTCATCAATGAAATTCGAAGCGGCGGTATTCTCGGGAACCTCGCCACATACGGCCCAGACTTTCTCGGACCCCAATTGCCGCAGGACAGACACGATGATGTTCGGAAAGGCAGGATCTGAAACGCCAATCATCTGTCTTGTGACATTGGCCGGGTTGCACATTGGCCCGATCAGATTGAACAGGGTGCGCACACCCAGCTCCCGGCGTGCAGGACCCGCATGACGCATCGCCGGATGGTGAAGGGGGGCGGCCAGAAAAGCCAGTCGGTCTTCATGAAGAGATGCGCCGAGTTCTGCCGCATCATCACGAAGGGCAACCCCGAGGGCTTCCAGCACGTCAGACGCGCCGGCACGGGAGGATAATGCGCGGTTGCCATGTTTGGCGACAGGCACGCCCAGAGCGGCAAGCACGAATGCGACAGATGTCGAGATATTGAGGGTGCCGTGACCGTCTCCCCCGGTGCCGCAGACATCGATGGTGCCTTCGGGAGCGTCGGGGACGATCTTCATTCGTGCCCGGACAGCCCGGACAGCACCAAGAAGTTCATCCGCTGTTTCGCCACGTGCACGTAGGGCCATGAGAAAGCCGGCAATGCGAACGTCGCCAGCAACCCCATCCATGATCAGGCCAAACGCTTTCTCTGACTGACTGGCATTCAGAGGAATGCCCTGCGCGACATGCCGAAGGATTTCGGAGAAAGCGGCTTCTGATGTGGCTGTTGTGTGGCCAGTCATGTTCAGGCGGCCTGACGCCGGGAATGCCAGTCGCGCGCGATGTCGAGGAAATTGGCCAGAATTTTGTGGCCGTATTCGGAAGCGATGCTTTCCGGATGGAACTGCACGCCGTGAATTGGGAAGAGGCGATGCTGAACACCCATGATGATGCCGTCAGAGGTCCAGGCCGTACGCTCCAGATCATCCGGCAGGGTTTCCGGTTCGATCACTAGACTATGATAACGTGTTGCCATGAATGGGCTGGGCAGATCCCGGAAGACGCCCTTGCCTTCGTGCAGCACGGGGCTGACTTTTCCATGGACCGGCGAAGGAGCGCGGACGATTTTCCCGCCGAATACCTGCCCGATCGATTGATGTCCCAAGCAGACACCGAAAACCGGGATACTGTCCATGGCCGCACGGACCAGATCACAGCAGATTCCTGCTTCGTCTGGTGTGCATGGGCCGGGAGAAAGAACGATGGCTTCAGGGCGCATGTCCATCACATCAGCCACGCTGATGTCATCGTTGCGGCGTACGTCGCAGGCTGCCCCCAATTCGTTCAGATAGTGAACGAGGTTGAAGGTGAAGCTGTCATAATTGTCGATCAGCAAAATCATGGTGATATGATGACGGTAGCAGCGCACGCGGTCAAATAGTGAAACAAATTCTGATGAAGCCCGGGGTGATGTGGTCTATCCCTTTGGTTTCTTGGGGAAAGCCGTGTTGGGCGCCTCCCCGTTTGCCGAAGTGCAGGAGTTTCTGTGTTGGATATGCATTTTACGCATGACGTATATCTCGCTGGAGATCTGGTTTTCCGTCCGGAGGCAGAGGCGCTTTTTGTCGAGATGAAAGCGATTTGCGCACGATACGGGCTGCGAGGAGTCGCGCCGTTTGATGGGCAGGCGGATCTGTCTGGCCTGCCTGCCGGCGTGGAAACAACAATGGCGATCATCACGGCGGACCGCGACCTTATGGATCGTTGTGATGCGGGTTTGTTCTGTCTGGATCCATTCCGCCGTTCCGCGGATATGGACCCGGGAACGGCTGTCGAGATTGGTTACATGGCCGCTCAGGGAAAGAAACTTGAGGGATATACGGCTGATCCGCGTTCTTATCCTGAGAAAGTCAGGGCTTATCGTCGTGCTGCCTGGGGAGATGAGTTGCGGCAGCGGAAGAGTGGCGGCGGAACGGGCACGCTGGAGGATGCTGACGGTTTGATCGTGCATTCTGAAGGCATGGTGCAGAATGGGATGACGGAAGGATTCATCATTCTGTCAGGGGGGCGTGTTCACGGTGCATCGATATTGCTTGAGGCGTTTGAACAAGCGGCGCGGACGCTTGCGGATCGGCTGAAGGGAGAAGATTTGTCCGATCGATAGCGGCGAATCCGGTCCGGAAAGCGTTTATATTTGACACGGCCAAAGGCACGGTCGTAGAAGCGGGACGAAATCAGACCCGCCACCTCGCGAGTGTTCGCGCAGTGGCGCGTTTCCATTTGGGGTGAGCAGATCATTGTTTGAGTCACTTTCAGGCAGGCTGACCGGCGTTATTGATGGACTGGGCAAGCGCGGTGCGCTGTCAGAGGCCGATGTCGCCGAAGCAATGCGTGAAGTCCGTCTGGCGATGCTGGATGCGGACGTCGCGTTGCCGGTCGTGCGTGATTTCGTCAAACGTGTCCGCGAAGGTGCGGTCGGGCATGAAGTGCTCGAAAGCATTTCTCCGGGTCAGGCCGTTGCCAAACTGGTTAACGATGCTCTGATCGAGGCTCTGGGTGGTGCCGGTGCCGTTCCGTTGAATCTGAATGCGGCTCCGCCTGTTCCGATTTTGATGGTTGGTCTGCAGGGCTCTGGCAAGACCACGACGTCGGGTAAAATCGCCCTGCGTCTGTCATCGCGTGAGCGTAAAAAGGTTCTCCTCGCTTCCCTGGATACGCAGCGCCCGGCTGCTCAGCTTCAGTTGCAGCAGCTGGCCGAGCGTGCCGCCGTTGCTTCCCTGCCGATCATTCAGGGGCAGAGCCCGGTTGAAATCGCGCGTCGTGCGATGGAGACGGGACGGCGCGAGGGATATGACGTCGTCATCCTCGATACGGCGGGACGCCTGTCGATTGATGAGGCGCTGATGGAGGAAGTCCGGCAGATCCGCGCCGAGACGAATCCGACGGAAACGCTGCTGGTTGTCGATGCGATGACCGGTCAGGACGCTGTGAACACGGCAAAGGCCTTTAACGAAGCCGTTGGTGTCACAGGTGTTGTGATGACACGTATGGATGGTGACGCCCGTGGTGGTGCGGCGCTGTCCATGAAGGCCATTACCGGCGCGCCGATCAAGCTGACAGGCTCGGGCGAGAAGCTTGATGCCCTAGAAGAATTTCATCCGGAGCGTGTCGCCAGCCGAATTCTTGGTCTTGGCGACATTGCCGGTCTGGTTGAAAAAGCTGCTGACAATCTCGACCATGAAGAAGGCGAGCGGCTGGCGAAGAAGATGCTCGCCGGCAAGTTCGATCTTGATGATTATGTCTCGCAGCTGAAACAGATCAAAAAGATGGGTTCCCTGTCCGGAATCGTCGGGATGCTGCCCGGAATGGGCAAGCTGAAGGACATGCTGGGCGAAGCCGATCTTGAGAACACGGTGTTCAAGAAGCATCAGGCGATCATTTCGTCGATGACGAAGCGGGAGCGCCGTGAGCCTGCGATCATCAAGGCATCACGCAAGAAGCGTATTGCTGCGGGATCGGGGACAACAGTTCAGGATGTCAACAAGCTGCTGAAACAGTTTGATGACATGTCCACCATGATGAAGCGGATCAATAAACTGGGCATGAAAGGTCTCATGCGTCAGGGGATGTCCGCGCTCATGCCCAAGGGGATGGGAGGACCGGGAGGCCCCGGCCGTTCGCCATTCGGCTGAGAGGGAAGTCCTCTTCAGTCCCCCGTTTTTCCAGTTTTCAGGTTTTTTGTCCGGAGTATTCGAATGAGCCTTAAAATTCGCCTTGCCCGCGCTGGTGCGAAGAAGCGTCCTTACTATCACATCGTGGTTGCCGACAGCCGCAGCCCCCGTGATGGCCGTTTCATCGAGAAAGTTGGTGCTTATAACCCGATGCTGCCATCCGATCATGCGGAGCGCATCCGTCTGGTCGACGAGCGCATCACCTATTGGCTGTCTCAGGGTGCGCAGGCGACCGATCGCGTTGCTCGCTTCCTTGGCAATGCTGGTCTGGCACCGAAGCCGGTCTATAGCGAGCAGCCGAAGAAATCAGCTCCGAAGAAGAGAGCGCAGGAGCGTGCTGCCAAAGCTGCTGCCAAAGCTGCTGAAGCAGCTGCGGCCTGATTTTTCTGACGCTACAGGACGCTGATCGCGTATCATGACGCAGAACCTGATCCGTATCGGGGTTATTGGCAGGCCGCACGGTGTGCGCGGACTCGTCCGTGTGCATTGTGATGCCGCTGATCCGGTTGTGGTGCAGGACTATGGTCCCCTGACCGATGATCGTGGTCAGATATGGACCTTGCGGTGGCGTGGTGACGGGATTGCCGAATTGCGAGATGTTGCGGGGAAACCCGTTGCTGATCGCACTGCGGCTGAAGCTCTGGTCAACCGTGTTCTGAGTGTTTCACGTGAAGCACTTCCAGAGGCTGGTGAGGACGAGTTTTATCACACTGATCTTCTGGGCCTGATGGCTTTTGAAAATGGTGTGGAAGCCGGTCGCATTGTCATGGTTCATGATTATGGTGGTGGAGCCAGTCTGGAGCTCGAGTCGGGACTTCTTGTGCCGTTCACAAAGCTCTGTGTGCCTGAGATCGACTTCGAAAACGGATGTGTGACCATCATACGTCCGGAAGAAGTGGTCGGTGATGAGGCGCATGATCCTGCTGCGCGTCGCGATGCGACGGAAGGCGTGGCCGGATGAGCTGGAAGGCGACTGTTGTGACGCTGTTTCCGGAGATGTTTCCGGGGCCTCTGGGTCAGTCTCTGGCTGGTCGGGCTCTGGAGAAAGATCTCTGGAATTGTGAGACGAAGGACATGCGTTCCTTTGGTCTCGGGCGTCACAATGCGGTGGATGACACGCCGTTTGGCGGTGGTGCCGGGATGGTGATGCGTCCGGATGTGGTTGATGCGGCTCTTGCCAGTGTCGATCATGCGGAGAGCCTTCCCGTTATCTATCTGACGCCACGGGGTCGTCCCCTGGCTCAGGCAGATGTCCGTCGTTACGTCGCGGGTCCGGGCGTGGTTCTGCTGTGCGGCAGGTATGAAGGCGTTGATGAACGCGTTCTTCAGGCCCGTGCAGTCGAACAGGTCTCGATCGGGGATTACATCCTTTCGGGCGGGGAGCTGGCGGCGCTTGTTCTTCTTGATGCCTGTGTCCGGTTGCTGCCGGGCGTCATGGGATCGGCGGAAAGTGGCGAGGAAGAAAGTTTTTCTGGCGGGTTGCTTGAATACCCGCATTACACCCGCCCTGCTGAATGGCAGGGACGCGCCGTGCCGGAGGTCCTGCTCTCCGGAAACCATGCAGCGATTGCAGCGTGGCGGCGTGAACAATCGGAGATGGCGACGCGTGAGCGTCGACCGGATCTTTGGGCGGCTTATGATGCCCATCTGAACAGGAACATGGTTGCGGGTGGTGATCTGTCCACTTCTCGCAGGCACTGAGATACAGGATCAGGAAGGACTTAAGAGTTATGAACATTATCCAGCAGTATGAAGCGGACGAAATCGCCCGCCTGACCGCCCTTCGCGCCGTTCCGGAATTCCAGGCTGGTGACTCCGTGCGCGTGTCCGTCCGAGTGAAGGAAGGTGAGCGTGAGCGTCTTCAGGCTTATGAAGGTGTTGTCATCGCCCGTTCCAACAAGGGTCTGAACAGCAACTTCACGGTTCGCAAGATTTCCAACGGTGAAGGTGTGGAGCGTATTTTCCCGCTCTATGCTCCGACCATTGCTGAAATCAAGGTTGTTCGTCGCGGTCGCGTCCGTCGTGCGAAGCTGTATTACCTGCGTGGTCGCAGTGGTAAGTCAGCACGTATCGCAGAGCGTGCGCGCGAGGTTCCCAAGGCCGCAGCAGCAGGCTGAAATCCTTTCTGCTCTGCTCCCGTTCTGTCGGGAAGCTGAGAAAGAGATGATGATGCAAAGGCCGCTGCCCGGAAGGGAGCGGCCTTTGTGCTATGATACGGTCCGTCTGTCCGTCTGGCGTCATTTTGGGTCGCCAGTGAAATGGCCCGTTCGGTATTTATGGCCGTTCGGTATGCAGTATCCGGGAGAGAAACATATCCGGAGTCTCCGCAGCGTCCCGGCATGCGGGAGAGAAGACCTCCGGTCTTGGGATAAAGAACGATGGCGCCACGCACCCTGTATGATAAAATCTGGGACAGTCATGTGGTTGATACGCTCGCGGATGGTACGGCGATCCTCTATATCGACCGTCACCTTGTCCATGAAGTGACCAGCCCGCAGGCTTTTGAAGGGTTGCGTATGGCAGGGCGTCGTTTGCGCCATCCAGAGGCGACGATTGCGGTTGTGGATCATAACGTTCCCACGTCAGATCGCACACAGCCGATCGAAGAGCCGGAAAGCCGCAATCAGGTTGAAACACTGGAGCGGAATGTCCGCGAGTTTGGTGTTCCCTATTTCCCGCTGCTTTCCGCCAATCAGGGCATTGTTCATGTCGTGGGGCCGGAGCAGGGCATTACGCTGCCGGGCATGACCATCGTTTGCGGTGATTCACACACCTCGACGCATGGTGCCTTTGGTTCTCTGGCATTTGGCATCGGCACATCCGAAGTCGAGCATGTGATGGCGACGCAGACCATTTTGCAGAACCGCGCGAAAAACATGAAGATCGTGGTCGAGGGACAACTGGCTCCCGGTGTGACGGCGAAAGACGTTGTGCTTGCGATTATCGGCCGGATTGGAACAGCCGGTGGCACGGGACATGTGATTGAATTCGCAGGTTCCGCCATTCGGGGGCTCGATATGGCCGGACGTATGACGGTCTGTAACATGGCGATCGAAGCTGGCGCCCGTGCGGGCCTGGTTGCTCCGGACGAGACGACCTTTGAATATGTGAAGGGCCGTCCTTATGCCCCGAAGGGTGCGGATTTTGATGCCGCAGTTGTCTGGTGGCGGAGTCTGGTGGCAGACGAAGGTGCACATTACGACACTGTGGTCGAAATGCGCGCTGAAGAGATCGAGCCATGTCTGACGTGGGGAACCAGCCCGGAGACCGTGATTTCTATTCGTGGGCAAGTGCCGGACCCGGCTCAGGAAGCAGACGAGGCGAAGCGTGCTCAATTAACCCGTATGCTCGATTATATGGGACTTGAAGCAGGACAGAACATTGCGGGCACGCCGGTTGATGTGGTGTTCATCGGTTCATGCACTAATAGTCGGATTGAGGATTTGCGTGCTGCTGCTGCCGTTGCCGCAGGTCGCAAAGTCGTTGGGACTGTGCGTGCGATGATCGTCCCGGGGTCGGGGAACGTGAAGAAGCAGGCCGAGGATGAGGGGCTGGATCGCATTTTCCTTGATGCCGGCTTTGAATGGCGTGAGGCTGGATGCTCGATGTGTCTGGGGATGAATCCTGATCGTCTGACGCCAGGGCAGAGATGTGCTTCGACTTCAAACCGTAACTTTGAGGGACGTCAGGGACCGGGAGGACGCACGCATCTGGTTTCTCCGGCAATGGCTGCTGCTGCTGCCGTGACGGGCGTTCTGACCGATGCGCGTGAACTGGTCTGAGGAAAGAGGGCAATGGAAAAATTTACGGTTCTGACGTCGATTGCTGCTCCTCTTCCGGAAGCGAATATTGATACAGATAAGATCATACCTGCACGTTTTCTAAAGACGACGAAGCGGACAGGGTTGGGTAAGCATGCTTTTGATGGCATGCGTTATCTTGCCGACGGATCTGAAAATCCTGATTTTGTGTTGAACAGATCGCCATATCGTCAGGCTGGCATTCTGATCACGCATGAGAATTTCGGATGTGGATCGTCACGTGAGCATGCACCATGGGCATTGCTTGATTTTGGTATCCGTTGCGTGATCGCACCGTCTTTTGCTGATATTTTTTATAATAACAGCTTCAAGAACGGGATTTTGCCGATCCGGTTGCCGCGTGAGATTTGCGACGAACTGATGGATGATGCGCGTCAGGGGGCGAACAGCCGGATCACGATTGATCTGGAAAGACAGGTCGTCATTCGCCCGGATGGCAGCGAGATCGCATTTGAGGTCGATCCATTGCGCCGTCATATGTTGCTGGAAGGGCTGGATGATATCGGCCAGACATTGCAGCGTGAAAGTGCGATCGAGGCGTTTGAAGACAAGCGACGCCAGACAGCACCGTGGATGCCTTCCATTTCTGTTGACTGAATATAAACATTGATAGCGCGGAAAGTTATTCGGAATTATCTGGATAATTTTCTGCGTTTTTAAGTAAATCAATCAAAAATATTAATTTTATTATAAAAATTGCAATAATAACAAATAAAATATTACGTTAACAACCAACAAAAGAAATATAAAAATATATTTAAAAACATTCTGATGCCGATATTCGCATCTGTGCAATATTTTGTCGCTTATCATTCATGGTCGATCCGTTTTAAAGAGTTATATGCCTTCGTAACTCAGAGATGTTGTGTGTCGTAACGGAGACCAGATGAACGATGCCCCGCGTGTCACATCCCGGATCAACATATAAGCGGATCGGGAGATTTTCCTTCTGTGGGGCATCTGGAGCCGCTTATCGGCGGTGTGATTTATCGGAAAATGCCGGAGCATGGAGTTCTACAGGCATCGTTGAGAACAGACGATTATCCCGCCCCCGGATGTTCAGATGATTTCGCCTAAATATCGATTTTTCACTCCAATGAAGGAAATAACTGTGACGGAAACCCAAAGTGCCAGCAACGTATTTTCAGGGGCACGGGTATCGTCAGCTCTCCATGGGCTGATCGGAAGAGGCTTCATTGGAAAAGGAGTTTCCGGACTCTGGCTGTTCCTTCCATTTCTGTTCCACAGCAATCCGATCCTTGCCGCAGAAGTCTGGCCATCAGAACCTGTCATGATCGCGCCGGAAGCTTTCAAGAGTGAAAACATAAGTGCTGCCATTGTCAGAAAAGGATCATTGGCGCCGCATGTTGATGTGCAGGCTTATATTTCTGCGGATTTGCGTCGCGTGCATCGGATACGGCCGGTCGGTTCCGGACGTGTGCGAGAGGTGATGGTGACGCCGGGTGATATCGTCCGCAAAGGGCAGATACTTCTGGTCTATGACAATTTCAGTCTGAGCGATGAAAAGCAGCGTCTCCTGACGGCCGAGGCGGCTTTGCGGCAGGCAAAGGCGACCGAGCGTGAGGCAGCGCTTGCGGAGCATCGGGCCAGCGTGTTGCGTGGTGGTGTCGTATCGGCAGGAGAGGTTGAGCGACGCAGGGCACGGCTTCAGGATGCGCGATCTCTGGTTGCGCAGCAGGAAGCTACGTTACAGAATGCCCGTGAACGGATGGCCCGTTTCACCTCCACGACGGAAAAAACAAACGGCATTGTGTCATCGGTGGTTTCTCCAGTCGATGGTGTTGTGCGGAACGTCAATATTGTTTCCGGGGAAGATCTGGTGAATGGACCCGCGGCCCCCGTCGAAGTCGACGATCTGTCGCATGTCTGGGTCATTTCTCAGGTTCCCGACAGGGAGGCTTCTCTGCTTGATGTCGGAGACATGCAGCATACCTGGGTGGGTGCAATCGACGGCAATCCCGTCGTGTCACATGTGGATGTGATCGAAGGCGGGGTTGATCCCGGAACGCGGCGTGTTCTGGCGCGCAGTCTGATTCCGAATCCTGAAGACATGCTGCGACCGGGGAAACTGGTGAGAAGCCGGATTTTCGCGGGACAAGCTGTGTCGGGTGTGATCGTGCCTTCTTCTGCCCTTCAGACCATTGATGGCAAGGACTGTGTGTTTGTTCGTGTCGGTCCAGAGAAATGGGCGGCAAGGCAGGTGACGACAGGCCCGTCCCAGGATGGGAAGACTGTCATTACAGAAGGTCTGAAAGATGGCGAAACCATCATTGTCACAGGCAGCTACGTTCTGAAGTCACAGGCGCTGCTTAAACCGTCGCAGCCGGGCAAGGGCAGTGCTCCGGAATGAAACTGATCCTTGCTTTGCTGCGTGGTCGGCGTGTCGTCATGGGCGGTGTCCTGCTTTTGATGATCGCAGGTATTATCGATCTGCATTCACTGGCGGTTGAACCCGTCCCTGATATTTCACCGCGTCAGGTTCTGGTGACAATCAGCGTGCCAGGTCTGCCGACTGAAGAGGTTGAGCGACTTGTGACGCTCCCTGTGGAAAACGTGATGTCGGGTGTCATCGGGCTTGAAGACATGAGGTCCGTGTCACGCACAGGTGTGGCCGTTCTCTATCTTGGCTTTGGTGAAAACACCAATATCTATCGTGACCGTGATCTGGTCTCTCAGCGTATAGACGAGGCGAAGAAGCTTATCCCGATCAGGGGAGCTTCCATTTCAATGGGACCCATGGCGACCGGCATGGGTGAGATGATGCATCTCCAGATCAAGGGGAGGGGGCAGTCGCTTGCGGCCCTGAACCGCATCATGAACTGGAGTGTTGTTCCAAGATTGCGTCTTGTTCCTGGCGTGGTTGATGTCAATGTTAATGGCGGTGCGTCTGAGACGTGGGAAGTCGAGCTGAATCCGCTTGCTTTACGCCAATATGGCATTTCTGTTGCCGATGTTTTTCGTGCGGTTGATCGCGGGAATGAGGTCGCTGGTGGTGCATGGATCGAGCAGAATGACGAACAGCACATCATTGTCGGACGTTCGCTGATCGATAATCTGGCCGAATTCGGGGCCATTCAAGTGCGTAGCGGTCCAAATGGTGAAGGAGTCCATTTGCGTGATCTTGGAACCATTCATGAAGGACGCCTTCCAAGACTTGGGGCTGTGACACGTGATGGACAGGGTGAAATCGTCAATGCGGTCGTGCTGCTGCAGGATGGGGCAAATGCGCGTGAAACGCTGAGCCGGATTACTGCCGCTCTGCCGAAAATTCAGCGTTCTCTGCCGGAAGGTGTGACGCTGGAGCCGTATTACAGTCGTGGAACATTGACGAATGTCACGATTGCGACGGTTCGTGAAAACCTGCTTATGGGTGCAGCACTTGTTCTGTTTGTGCTTCTGATCGTGATTGGTGACTGGCGTGCTTCGCTGGTGATCATTGCGGTCATTCCTTTCTCCCTGCTGTGTGCCATGGTTGGCATGAACCATCTGGGAATCTCGGCAAATCTGTTGAGTCTGGGCGCAATCGATTTCGGAATGATTGTTGATAGTGCTCTGGTTATTGTGGAAAGCGTTCTCAGCCGTCGTCCAGTGTCGGGCGTCTCCTTCGAGATGGGCATTGCGGAAACTGTGGCGCTTGTGGCGCGTCCCGTTACGTTTGCAATCCTGATTATCATTCTGGTTTATCTGCCGATTTTGACACTTCAGGGTGTTGAAGGCCGTATGTTCCGCCCGATGGCGGAGACTGTCATCCTTGGTCTTCTGGCGTCTTTGGCTTTTGCTCTGGTGTGCATTCCGTCATTATGTCTGATGGTGCTCAAGCCGCCTCAGGATCATGGCGAGGAGGCGGAACACCACGAGAGCGAAAAAGATCCGCATGACACACGGGTCATTGCGTTCCTCCGCCGTGGTTTTCTGCCAGCTTCCCGTTATTGCATTGAGAATACAGGCCGTGTGACGCTGATTGCCTGTGGAATTTTTATTGGATCCGTCTGGATGGCTGCGCATTTGGGTGGTGAGTTTATTCCACAATTGCAGGAAGGTGATCTGGTCGTAACATCCACGCGTCTGCCGGGCATTTCTCTGGATGCCTCGGTTCGTGCTGTAACCGCGATCGAAAAAACACTGAAACAGTTCCCGGAAATTCGATCCGTCGTCAGTAATACAGGAACAGCAGCGATACCGACTGATCCACAGGGAGGTGAACAGACCGATACTTATATTTTCCTGAAGCCTGGATCAGAATGGCAGACAGCCTCGACGCAGGAAGGGCTGGTCAGCGCATTCAATGCCGCTTTGGAAAAAAACAATCCCGGTTCCCTGCTGAACTGGAGCCAACCGATCCAGATGCGTATGGATGATATGCTGTCCGGTGTTCGCTCCCAGATTGCCATTGGAATTTATGGTCCTGATGTTCAGGAGCTTTCCAGACTGGCGGATGATGTTGTCAAAGCAGTCAATGCAATTCCCGGAGCCGCGGATGTGGCGCCGCAGGATGTGGGGACCATTCCCTATCTGCATATCGATGTGAACCGGGCGGCCGTTGCGCGCCTGAATGTTCCAACAGATGAAGTGTTGGATACGGTTGAAGCGTTGGGAGGGCATGTCGGACCTCCGGTTTTCTCTGGAGATGCCTTGATTCCGACGGAGGTTCGGATTGAGCCGACATCACGTGATACGTTGGAACGTCTGAAGCAGTTGCCAGTTCTGACGGTCAACAGGCACATGGTCGATCTGTCTCAGGTTACGAATATGTCGCTTGATACGGGACCTGCCGTGATCCGTCATAATCAGGGTGAACGCCGCATGATGGTGCAGGCGAATGTGCGTGGTCGGGATCTGAGCTCTTTCGTTCAGGCTGCGCAGTCGGCTGTCAAAACAAATGTGAAACTGCCGAATGGTTATCGGATTGAGTGGGGTGGCCAGTTCCGCAATCTTCAGACTGCTGTTGCGCGTCTGGAAGTTGTCGTTCCCATAACGCTGTTTCTTATCTTCCTTCTTCTTATCCTTGCTCTTGGAGACATCTGGCTGGCAGGTCTGGTATTTGTGAATCTGCCTTTCGCAGCGACCGGGGGCATTATTGCCCTGTGGTTGCGCGACATGCCGTTCAGCATTTCGGCCGGTATCGGATTTATCGCGTTGTTCGGCGTTGCGACACTCAACGGTGTGGTTCTGGTTTCATGGGTGAAAGAAAAGCGGCGTCAGGGATATGATGCTTTCGAAGCGGCAGTGCTCGCAGCCCGAGAGCGTTTCCGGCCTGTGATGGCGACGGCTTCTGTTGCCTGTCTGGGCTTTTTTCCGATGGCGTTTTCCATGAGTGAAGGAGCAGAAGTTGAAAAACCGTTGGCGACGGTGGTGATCGGTGGCCTTGTGTCCTGCACTATTCTAACACTTCTGGTTCTGCCTTCTCTTTATATCAAGCTGAGTCGCTGGAGAGAAAAGCGTGCTTCTGTGTAATAATTTCGGAATGGTGCTGAAGGCGTAATATGTTTACGAAAAGAGTCTTTTTTTCTCAGGCTCTTTTTTTGTTGTGCGGAGATTTGAAAAGTCTTCCAGTCTCAATCAAATAACCATCAGATGAGGGCCGCTCGGGAGTAGCTGCCTTCATCTGAGACATATCAAACATAAAAAATACTACCCATAGGCAAACATCATTTACGTAGCTGATAACTCATATTTTTTCTGGAGAAGCCAGATATGCTGCTAAGAGAGGAAGCGTCCGTCTGGGTTGCGCTGGTTCAGAATGAAGAAGGCAGCCGTTCAGGAACAGTAATCTCCAACACGGCCTGAGCTCAACGCATATCAATGTTCTATAACGCAATGAGGTCTAATCATGTCGCTCTTCAAAGGTCTTTCCGCTTTTCCAATTACCCCTGCGAATGAACATGGCGTTGTGGAGACGACAGGTGTCATGCATCTGACGGCGTATCTATCGAGCAGCGGTGTGGATTCCATTGGCCTGTTAGGAAGCACCGGAACCTATGCTTATCTGAACCGCACCGAGCGATGCCGCGCTGTCCGCGCCGCCGTCAAAACGGTCGGAGGGAAAACACCGCTGATCGTGGGTATTGGTACGTTACGCACTGACGACGCCCAGAACCTTGCACGTGATGCTGAGGCCGAGGGCGCGGACGGACTGCTGATGGCTCCTGTATCCTATACGTCCTTGACGCAAGAAGAAGTCTATCAGCATTACAAAGCAGTGGCCGAGGTCACGTCCCTGCCGCTCTGTATCTACAACAACCCCAGCACAACCCATTTCCGCTTCAGCCGCGAACTTCTTGAACTACTGGCAGACGTTCCCAATATCACCGCCGTAAAAATGCCAGCTCCGGCAGAAGGCGCGGTCTTACAGGAATTAACTGAGCTGCGGGATAGTTCTGTTGGAAAGCTTGCCATCGGCTACAGCGGAGACTGGATTGCGGCCGAGGCTCTCCTAGCTGGATGTGATGGCTGGTTTAGCGTTCTGGCGGGTTTCCTGCCTAAACTAGCCAAGGCAATAGTGGCCGCCGCATATGAGGGGGATGCTCATACCGTAAATCGGTATCAGCAGGCGTTGGAGCCGATGTGGGCGCTTTTTCGGGAGTTTGGAAGCCTGCGCGTGGCTTATACCGCCGTCAATCTTCTGGGACTCTCCAGCGCTCAGCCCCCTCGACCAGTTCTGCCGTTAACGCCTGAGAACCAGCAACGCGTTGGAATTGCCCTCAAAGCATGTAACGAGATACAGGATGCATCATGATCTTGCCCATATCAATTTTTACGCAAAAATAGGAAATTTATCAGAATTAAGGGGGTGAAATGATTTGGCTGTTTGTATTTTGGTCTCAGCAAGAATGTAGAGCACATTCGTTTTTTAGGTGAAGAGTAAGATCACTTAATAACTTACTCTTCACTCTTGGTATGACCCAGTAGAGATTGATAGTCAGGCGATGATCGGGAATGATCTCGATCAGATTACCCTGAGACAGATACTTGTCTACGAGGGCAAGTGGCTGCACTCCCCATCCAACACTGTTGAGTGTAAAATCAAGGAAGCCTTGCGTAGAGGGAATATAATGTATTCGCTGAGATAGCACTGTCTTGTGCAGCGCGTACAACCACCGCGCCTCCAGACCATCGTCTCGGTTAAAGCATATGCAAGGTGCATCCTGAAATTCGTTCGCGGTGCCTCCGTTACTGAAATATCTCGCTATAAAATCGGGCGTAGCACAGGCAACATACGGCATTGTCCCTAACTGGACAAACCTGCATCCAGGAACCGGCTCTGTCTGGGCCGTGACTGCGGCTATGACCTCTCCTGAACGTAGACGATCAGCTGTACAGGTCTCATCCTCGACAAGAAGGTCCAGACAAATTCCTGCTTCTTTAGCAAAGCGCGAGATAGCTCCTGGAAACCATGTTGCAAGACTATCAGCGTTTACGGCAATTCTCAGAGTAATCTCAGGTGGAGACAAGAGCCCTGACGCAAGGGAAAGATGAGGAATTTCCGCTTCGAGCAGATGAACTCTGTCCAGATGAGTTACTAGGACCTGTCCAAGGTCTGTCGGCCTGCATGGCTGCCCCCGGATAATCAGAAGAGCACCCAGCCGGTCTTCGTATCCTCTGACGCGTTGAGACACTGCGGAGGCCGTAATGTTTAATTTCCTGGCGGCCCCGTCAAAGGAGCCTTCCCGGATGACCGCGCTGACGGCCAAAAGAGCGTTATAATCCAGCATCAATAAAGAATTGCTTCATCAGGATAAGAAAAACAAGTTTTCCTTTTTGGACGGCACTTCGTAAGGAGGCTGAATGATGTCTTTCATTGCCAGCTTTTTTTCCGGATTTGCGCTTTCTGCTTCACTGATTATCGCTATCGGTGCTCAAAATCTGTTCGTTCTGCGACAGGGCTTGAAGAAAGAGCATGTAGGTCCTGTAGTCCTTTTTTGCGGCGTCTCCGATGCGATCCTGATTATCGCAGGGGTGAGCGGAATGGGGGTTTTGCTAGGGGCGCTTCCACAAGTCGCGAAAGGCTTTATGCTCATTGGTGCTGGGTTTCTATTTTGGTATGGGCTGAGAACTCTACGACAAGCCACGCAGTCAGAGAGCATGACAGTCACTCAAGGCGCTTCTGTCTCTCTGCCGAAAGCATTGGTCTCAGTGGCAGCATTCACTTGGCTCAATCCGCATGTCTATCTTGATACAGTTCTCTTGATGGGCACAGCTTCAACAGCGCAGCCACTTCCCCTCAGACCCTTTTTTGCAGCTGGGGCGGCCTCTGCCAGTTTTCTATGGTTTGGAGCGTTAGGATATGGTGCACGTTTTTTGCAGCTGCTGTTTGCTACGCCAAAATCCTGGAAGATTCTTGATGTTGTTATCGGATGTGTGATGCTTTTCCTCGCAATCCTTTTGCTGCGGCAGGGTTTCTAAATTTTCTTAGAATATAGGAATATTTCAATGTACTGGATTGCTCTTGTTGTTGCCGGTGTCTTCGAGGTAATCTGGGCCTCTGCCATGAAACAGTCAGAAGGATTTTCAAAGTTCTGGCCTTCTGTGATCACGCTTGTAGGGATGCTGATCAGCTTCGGCCTTCTTTCTCTGGCTATGAAGTCGTTGCCTCTGGGAACGGCCTACACTGTTTGGACAGGAATAGGCGCAATCGGAGCATTTTTGGTTGGGATAGTTATTCTGGGGGAAGCGTTCACGCTGACCAGAGCTTTAGCTGTAATTTTCATAGTTTGTGGCCTTATCTTAATGAAAATGTCTAATCACGAATAATGCGCTTGACCATAAAGACGTTGAAATCGATGACTGAAAGTTTTCTTTCGGTAATGTATCTGCTTTGTTAGCCGTGTTATCCAAAAGAAACCCTTCTGCTCCCCCCTTAACCACATGCAAAGTAGACATCGCAAGATTGGATACGCGTGATCGCCCCAAGCCTTATAGCTTCCCTCGCTTCTTCGCTGAGAAAGTATCTATAATTGGCATTTGCTTTTTTACCTCGTGATAGGGTTTGTTAGTCGAACGCGAAAAAATTATTTGCATAGTTATAGATGATATCAATGAATATTTCCGATTTTATATAGATAATCTTAGCCGTATTGAGTGATTCAGCCGCGTCAAGACCGATGTGCCAATGAAGACTTTACGATCTGCAATCTGCATCCGAACTTCTGAGATAGAACATGTCACGATGAGGATCGAATTCGTTCATTTATTTTTTAGACGGAATACTAAGATGACCTATTGTGCAGCAGAGTGTGAGGAATCAACATTCCCATAACAGAAACGATAGCCAAGAGGCCTCCCACAAGTGCAAGTGCAAGTGAAAGGTCAGTGACCTGAGCGATAAACCCGAGAGCTGCAGGACCAGCTAGAATTCCTGAGTATCCAAGGGTTGTGATGGCAGAAACGGCAAGATGTTCAGGCATATAATGTTGGCGTCCCACTGCGGAGTAAAGGATTGGCACAACATTGGCACATCCTGCTCCTACGAGCGCATAACCAAATAAAGTGAGTTGCCATATAGGTACTACTGCAATCAGAAACATTCCCACAGCAGATAATAAGCTTCCGCCTGTAACTAACAAACGCCCTGAAACACGACTTACAAGATGATCACCGAGCAGTCGGCCCACTGTCATGGTGCTGGCAAATGCAACATACCCTAATCCTGTGTATCGCATATCAACATGGCGAGCTGTCGCAAGAAAAACAGCACTCCAATCTATAGCTGAGCCCTCGGTGAGAAAAACAATAAAACACATAATACCAATCGTGAGGACAACACCGTGTGGCAATACAAATGAAGCGCTTTCTTCCGAATTGGTCTGTCCCATAAGCAAACCTGGAAGAGCAAGACTACAGCTCAGAACCAATAAAGCTGCGACTAATACAGAGGCGATTTCTGGAGAAAGTCCAAGAGCCAGCAGGCTACTGACACCTAACGCTCCAAGAAGGCCTCCCACACTGAAAAGGCCATGAAAGCCGGACATCATTGTTCGTTCGCATGCACGTTCAACAATGACCGCCTGAACATTAACGACACAATCAATAGTTCCAACGCCCGCCCCGAACACGATCAATGCGATCGCAAGAAAAGGTATCGAAGCAGAAGAGGCCAGAACTGGGAAAGACGAACAGATTGCAAGTGTTGCAATTGCAATGATCCAGCGACAGCCGTAACGACCTGCCAAGCTTCCGGCTACCGGCATGGATACAGTCGAACCTACACCAAGGCACAGCAGTAGAAGTCCTAGATGGGCATCACTCAAACCACATCGAAATTTTACATAAGGAATAATCGGTGCCCAGGCAGCCCCGGCGAAGCCTGCAATAAGAAATGCCAAACGTGTGGAATGCTGCGCACGAGTTGAATGAGGTTGAAGATCTTTCTGCAGAACCAAATGAGACTTCCTTTCAAGGTTTTTTTACTTTCTTGCCACACCTAATATGCTCCCATCAAAACAGGCGTGTAGGCTGCGATCGCTATATCTTTTCCTTTTAATCTGTAAATCCGAACCGGATGTTCCACGGCACCTCCCCATGGCGGCCATTATTAAGGGCTCATTTTGCGCTATGGTGGGGAGCGAATAAGCTCAAGGAAAATTCAAAGAACTCTCAGCGTATGCACCGGGATTGCGGAGTTTTTTCATAAGGAATTCCTGTTTCCCAGATGAGTAATACGATGCTTTCCCATCAATGTCCTATTGGGTGGAGATAGACTGGAACGCAGGTGATTGGCTGCCAGTCACTACGTGGGATTCCGACTGCTTGATCGCGTGTCTTGTGGTGGCGGGCATCCTGTCGATCTACAGTGAAAGACTCAACTGCTGCCTTGATCGAAGCAGGGAAGGTGTCGTTTTCTGACAAAGCAATGCTGTTGTGCTGTTTCCTGCCCGCTCTCTCGAGCTTCAATCCTTCACATGATGGTTCTGAAGACTATGATATGAATGAAGAGGTGCCAGTCCTACCAAAAAGATTTTTATTTTATCTTTTTTCTGGCGCAATCAGGAGGCAAGGCGTTTTCGAGAATGTTCTCTCGCTCGTGGTTTATTATCGTGGTTTCCGGGGTCTTTGCCGGGGGGATATCGCAGGCGCAAGCGGCTGTGACGCCTTTATCCACGGATATTCTGCGGTCCGGTGTTCCTCTTCCTCCTCCTGTCGTCAGCAAGATAGTGCCCGAAAGAGATTTTTCGTCTGATCTTCTGGGAAATGCGTGGGGCAGTCGGGATTGGCTGGCTGATCATGGGATAGATCTTGTTTTATATGACACTGAAGAAGCGTGGGGTGCTGTTGCCGGAAGTCTGCCTTCGGGAGGCACCTATGACGGGGTGACGGCATTGGCACTGTCGCTCGACAGTTGGCCGATGTTCGGATGGCGGGGAGGATTGTTCCATATCAGTGCTCTGCAGATCAGGTCGGGCTTATTGTCCGGTCAGTATCCTGCACTTCTGAACGGTTTCAGCGGATATAGTGTGGGGCGCTCCACGCGCCTTTTCGAAGTGTGGTACGGTCAAAGCTTTCTGAAAGATTCTGTTGATATCAGAATGGGAGTCATCGACCCGGACACGGAGTTTCTGGTCAGTGACAACGCGTCCCTGTTTCTGAACGCCAGTTTTGGTTGGCCTTTGTCGACATCGAATAATCTCTATGCCGGAGGTCCGTCATGGCCTTTTTCATCGCCGGCGGTTCGTGTGAAATGGGCACCGACCAAAGCATGGACACTGATGAGTCTCGTTGCGGACGATAATCCTACCGGTTCGTCATTTTACAGCCGGACGACACCTTTACAGAATGATCCGTCTGGACTGCTGTTTTCGACAGGCACTGGGGCGCTTTTCATGGAAGAGATCCATTACCATGTCGATCTTGGGAAAATCGTGTCAGGAGAAAATGCACCTTCTCTGCCCGGAACCTGGAAAGTGGGTTTTCTTTATGACAGCGGTTCTTTTCCAGACAGACGCTATGACGCACAGGGTCATTTGCTGGCCAGTCCTGAAAGCAGCGGCATTCCCCGTTATCATCGTGGTGACTGGACATGGTATGCCGTGATTGACCAGATGATCTGGCGTCAGAGCCCAGGCTCAGCAAAAACAATCAGTTTCTTCGCCCGCCCCCTTGTGAGCCGCTCCAGTCATAGTGCTTTCGATCTTGAAATGGAGAGCGGATTGACGTTTGACGGGCTTGTTCCCGGTCGGACAGACGATACGATCGGTGTTGCATGGGGTGCGAGCTTTTACAGCCGGGATGCGATCCGCAATGTGCAGGATCAGGACAGGATGGGTGCGGCGGTCCCGTATCAGTTAAAGCCAGAACAGCATATTGAGATCACGTATCAGGCGGCATTGACGCCTTATCTCATTTTGCAGCCTGATTTGCAGTATTTCCTTCATCCCGGTGGTATTTCCCGAAATGCTGATACCGGGCATGTCATGTCACATGAATTGATTGTCGGCGTGAATATGACTGTAACCCTATAGGAAGATTCAGTTCATCTTATTGGGATCAGGGCGTTGTGCGTGATTCAGCTTGTGATGCAACATCAGTCCTTCAGCAAGTCGATCGGCATCGGATGATGTCAGGACCATTCCGACCGGGCCAAAGGCCGGGTGCTGGAATGCCAGTATGGACCCATCGGACCCATCGTCGGGTTGCAGAACCCAGCGTGTCTGTCGGACGGGCGTGAAACGGACACCTTCCATTGATGGCGGTGTCGTTCCAGCCCGCATCTGCTGCTGTATCATGCCCAGAGCATTGATGAGATGGGCCAGTTGCTCCGCCTCGACCGTAAGAACTGGCGCATCTTCTTCTGTGTCAGAGGTCAGCGTGATTTGTCTGAGTTTGGCGTCAAATGAGATATGAATTGGTAAACTCATAATATTTGCACTCTTTGATGCTACGCGATGTGAAACAGGTCATGCGATTCAGATAGTGAGCAGAGTTATATATTTTAAGACCTGCTGTGTCTCAAACCTGATCAGATGGCCTTGGCCAGACCACCAGCATGGACCCACCAGCCCGGATTTTCCAGAGATTTCCTGTGTGTTGTGACTGCATGACGTGCTGCATCAGGGGAGTCAAACAGTGCGAAACAGGTTGCGCCGGAGCCGCTCATCCGTGCCAGACGACAGCCGGGAAGGCTCCGCAATGCGGCCAGAACATCAAGAATTGGGGGGCAGATCGTGCCTGCGGGTTCTTCAAGATCGTTCGTTGTCCGTGCGAGATCAGCGCACATGGAGATCGTGTCGGACCATCCGGCGGGCAGTTCCGGGGGAGGGGTGAAGTCTCCCTGCCGGGCACGGAAGACTTCTGGTGTTGAAACGCCTGTGCCGGGGTTGATCAGGATCATTCCGCAATTGGGGAGTTTCGGCGCGGGCGTCAGGATTTCGCCAATGCCGCCCATACGTGCGGCATCTTGTGCGATGCAGACGGGAACATCCGCCCCCAGCTTTTCACCAAGTGAGAGCAGGGTTTCAATCGGCAACGCGGAACTGCCTGTCCTGTTCAGAAGACGGAGGGCTGCGGCGGCATCTGAAGATCCGCCACCGATGCCGGAGGCGACGGGAAGGTTTTTCTCCAGAATCAGATGTTTGCGAAACGCCTGACCAGAGGCCACGGCATGAAGTTTCGCGGCACGTATAACGAGATTGTCGTCATTGGAATCGCTGGCGAGTGTCGCGGAAAAAGGTCCGGTGATGCTCAGACCGGCAGTACCCGTGTCGGAAACATCAAGGCGATCGCAGGCGTCGGAAAAGACGACAAGGCTGTCCAGAAGATGATAGCCGTCTGCGCGTTTCCCCGTCACATGCAGATAAAGATTGATCTTGGCGTAAGCATTTTCTGACAGGGTCACGAAGCAGGCCTCTCCCGTTCAGGTTTTCGGCCGATCGTGTTGGAAGCCGGAAAACCGTAGCTATCGGGGATGTAGCCCGTCTGTCGCGGGAGAGAAAGTCCTGCAGCCGGGAGAGGGCTGCGTTCAGTCCTGAATCGACATATCGGCACGCCGCCACCAGCAATGCTCTGGCGGACGGGGTGCGGGAATCAGTGACAGGGGATCGCCACTGAACTCAACCGTGTTGGTCGGTGTTTCCTGCAGGGTGATCGTTCTGCATCGGAGAAGGCCACCATCTGCATGCAGCATGGCGTCCAGCTTGGCTTTCATGAGGCAGGCCATCATCTCCGTCGTCGGATCGCCGGGTGTTACGACGATCCGTGCGGCCCGATGGGGTTCATGCGTGCGAAACCATGCGAGCAGAGGGTCGTCCTCGGCCAGTTGCAGCGCGTGATCCAGTCTCTCGTCAACGAAGCGATGCCAGGCGGTTTTGGCCTGACGGAAAGACACGACCATGTTGTTTGCGCCATCGAGAGGTCTGGGGGCAGTGGCTTCCAGACGTACGGTGACGAATTCATTATGGCCATGCGGCAGGGCACAGCTTTCGCCTGCATCATGGATCAGACGATGCCCCATCGAAAACCGACGGGTGAAGATCAGATCCGGGACAGTCAGGTCAGACATGGCTCTTGTAACGTTCCCATCCTGCGCGGCGCAGATCACAGGCCGGGCAGGAGCCGCAGCCATGTCCCCATGGATGCATGGTGCCACGTGTTCCAAGGTAACAGGTGTGGCTTTCATCACGGATCAGTTCAACCAGCGCATTGCCGCCGGTCTGTTCGGCCATTCGCCATGTTTCGGCTTTGTCGATCCACATCAGCGGGGTGTGAAGGACCAGCCGCGTGTCCATTCCGAGATTCAGTGCGACCTGCAGCGCCTTGATTGTATCGTCGCGGCAGTCCGGATAACCGGAGTAATCCGTCTCGCACACGCCGGTGACAATGTGACGGATATTGCGTCGGAATGCCAGTGTTGCAGCGAAGGTGAGGAAAATCAGGTTCCGACCGGGCACAAAGGTGGTTGGCAGGCCGGTTGCGGCCATGGAGATTTCACTCTCCCGGGTTAGTGCTGTTTCGGAAACCTGTCCCAGAGCCTGAAGGGGCAGTGTGTGATCCGGTCCGAGCCGCTGTTCCCATTGGGGATTGATCCGGCTCATGCCCAGACGGAGTGTTTCCCGGCAGTCCAGTTCGACCCGATGGCGCTGTCCATAATCAAAACCGAGCGTTTCAACGCGCTGGAAACGCGAGAGCGCCCAGGCCAGACAGGTTGCGGAATCCTGACCGCCGGAGAACAGCACAAGAGCGGATTCGTTGGCTGGAACGGAGATGTCCTGTGATGAGGCAGGCTGCATATCAGGGAATCCCGATCATTTTATGCGTTTGCAACGACAGTCGCCATTGTGGATGTTTCAGGCAATATTCAGTCGCGGTCTGCGTGTTGGCAGCCTGATCCGGTCCATCCATGGGCTGCAACCAGAATTGTGAGAAGTCCATGTGTGCAAACTGCTCTGGCTGGGCGTCCGGTTGGGGCCAGACCAGTTTCAGTTCCGCACCTGATGTCTGCACCAGTTCTGAACCGGCTTTCGGGCTGATGCACAACCAGTCGATGCCCTCTGGTGCCGGAAGGGTGCCATTGCTTTCAACAGCGATGGTGAAGCCGCGTGCGTGGATGGCATCGATCAATGCGGCATCGAGCTGGAGCACGGGTTCTCCGCCTGTGAAGACGACGAAGCGTCGGTTTTTATCCGGACCGGGCCACGTGGCCGCGATGGCATCGGCCAGCAGTGTCGCGGATGCGAATTTCCCACCGCCTTCCCCGTCGGTGCCGATAAAATCCGTATCACAGAACTGACAGACGGCGCTCGTCCTGTCTTCCTCGCGGCCCGACCAGAGATTACATCCGGCGAACCTGCAGAACACGGCAACACGTCCGGTCTGCCCGCCTTCTCCCTGAAGAGTGGCGAATATTTCCTTCACAGCATACGACATGGGGCTCATTTCATGCAGAGCGCGGTTTTACGCAAGGCCAGTTCAGAGGAATGATACCGGATCCACGTCAATATCTACACGAACCGAGGAAGGAATATCCACGCAAGCGAGCCAGTTTCGAATAATTGGCTGCACTGCGATATCCCGCCGTGTCCTGAGAAGAAGACGGCGGCGATGGCGTCCACGCAGGAGGGCAAGCGGTGCGGGGGCAGGGCCGAGAACCTGCACCCCGTCGCCTTGTGGGGCGCTGCGCCCCAGCGCTTTTGCGACCTGATCGGATGCGGCCTCTTTTTCTGAACTGATGATCAAAGCGGCGAGTCGCCCGAAAGGTGGCCAGTGCCCCGGGCGTCTCTGATCGGCTTCGCGTTCCATGAAGGTCGCCAGATCACCGGACAGGAGAGCCTGCATGACAGGATGTTCGGGGGAATAGCTTTGCAGTAGCACTGTGCCCGGGGCTTCGGCGCGTCCCGCACGTCCGGCGACCTGATGCAGCAGCTGGACCGTGCGTTCGCCAGCACGAAGATCTCCTCCGGCCAGCCCAAGATCGGCATCTATGACACCAACAAGTGTCAAATGCGGGAAATGCCACCCTTTGGCGACAATCTGCGTTCCGATGATCAGATCGACTTCGCGCCGGGAAATACGTGCTGTTGCATCGGCCATTGCTGTGGGGCCATTCTGGATATCGCTCGCCATGACCAGAATGCGTGCATCGGGGAAAAGATGCTGTGCCTCTTCGGTAATCCGCTCAATGCCGGGGCCAATGGCTGTGAGACTGTTTTCGGAGGCGCATCCCGGGCAGATGCGGGGCATGGGCTCCGTATGGTCGCAGTGATGGCATGTCAGGATGCCGCGGGCTCGATGCTCGACCAGCCAGGACGTGCAGTCCGGGCATTGGAAACGATGTCCGCAGACACGACACAGGGTCAGGGGGGCATAGCCTCGGCGGTTGAGAAAGAGCATGCCCTGTTCGCCGCGTGCGAAAGTCGTATTCAGGGCATCAATCAGACGGGGAGAGAGGAACTGGCCACGTGGCGGCGGATCTGCCCGCATATCGATGATGTGGGTCTCCGGCATCTGTGCGCCGCCATGACGTGAGGGAAGTTCCAGATGGCGATAGCGCCCGCTACGGGCGTTTGTGAGCGTTTCCAGACTGGGTGTGGCGGAGACCAGAACGATTGGGATATTGGCCTGACGGGCGCGAAGAACGGCCATATCGCGGGCGTTGTACATCACGCCGTCTTCCTGTTTGAAGGAGGTCTCGTGCTCCTCGTCCACAATGATGACGCCGGGATTGATGAAGGGTAGGAAAAGCGCGGAGCGTGCACCGACGACCACCTGCGCTGCGCCATTCATGCAAGCGGTCCATGTCAGGGCGCGTGCTTTCTGCCCCAGTTCGGAATGCCAGACTGCGGGGCGTGTTCCGAAACGACGTGCAAAGCGTTCGACCCATTGGGCCGAAAGAGCGATTTCAGGGAGCAGAACAAGGGCCTGCTTTCCGGCGTCGAGCGCTGCGGCGACGGCTTCCAGATAGACCTCGGTTTTTCCGGAACCGGTCACACCTTCCAGCAGCGTGGCGGAAAAACAGGCGTTATTGACGGCTTCACGGAGGGCGGTTGCAACCATGGCCTGTTCATCCGCGAGGAGGGGTGGGCAATAGGCCGCATCGGCACGGCCAAAAGGCAGTTTCGAGCCCAATATGACGGAAGTGATGGCGCCTGCGTCTGCCAGTCCCTTGATGACTGCGCTGCTGCTGCCTGATGCTTTGCTCAGGTCAGAAGTGGTCATCTGCCTGTTGTTACCCAGAGCTTCCAGAACGGCGCGACGGGCGGGGGTCATTCGAAGGGTTTCGGGAAGATCGGCTGCGGCAGCCCAACCAGTCAGATCGGGGGCATCCGTGCCACGGAGATGCGCTTTCAGACACATGGCCAGCACCATGCCGGGTGGAGCGATTGTATAGGCCGCGACCCATGTGATGAACAGGCGGAGGCTGGCTGGCAATGGTGGTTGGTTCTGGCGGCCGATAACGCGCCGGAGCCGGGACGCTGCAATTTCCGGCGGATTGTCTCGTGTAGCGAGATCTGCCGGCAGATTTTGAGTGCTGTCCCAGACGACCCCGGTTTCACGTCGATTGCCAAGTGGCACCGTGACGATATCTCCGGGAAGGAGATGCAGCCCCGGATCCATGTAATCCAGCGTTCCCTGAAATGGCAGCGGAAGCAGCACAGCCACGCGTGGCATTTCGGGTTCCGGGAACAGGGAGTGGAGAGAGGAGGGCGTCATCGGACTTCTGACATAGCCGGAGACAGAGTGCAGGAAAACTCTGAATGGAGAGAGTTGAGTTTAAGGTTGTGGATCTGGTCTATTTTGTGAGACGTTCGCAAAGATAAAAAATGTGACAAATATGAAGTCAAATTTTTTTTATCTGATGCTGCAACTTGTGCAGGTGGAAAAGCGTTAGGGTCTGGCTGGTTTCGGATGTGATCCGGAAGCGGTCAGATCGTATGATAAAACGGAGTCTCGAATGACTGTTTGGCGGCGCTCTTTACTGGCTATTGGATGTGCTTTTCCTCTTGTTGCGTGTGAAACGCATCAGGAGCTTGTGACGCACCAGGAAAATCATCTTGCAGCGGCAGGTTTTGTCGAAAAGACAGTTGAGACACCTGCGCAAAAAGCTGCTTTTGCAAAGCTGACGCCCTATAAGTTCATCCGCGTGGTAAAGGGGGATAAGGTTTCCTACCTTTATGCAGATCCAACAGTTTGTGGCTGTGTGTATGTTGGCTCTCAGCAGGCCTACGGGCAATATGAGCAGTACAAGCAGACTAGATCGCTGGCCAATGAAGAACAGGATACAGCGCTGGATTATCAGAATACTGGTGGAGACTGGGACTGGGGTCCTTGGGGATGGGACGCGATGGGACCAGTCTGGTGATGGAAGCCTGATAAGGGCGTCTATTATTGTCTGGATGGGCTGTTTCCTGAGGGAGCAGCCCATTTTTGTTTTGTTATGATTTTCTTGGATTGATGTTTCTGGGCGCTCAACCTGAATATGTCGTGTATATCAGCGATAATGATAAAAATACGGAGCAATCTTCGGCGTCAATATGGTCAAATAGAGTGGGTTTTGTAATCATACAGGTTCTTCTGTGGAGAGCGTATTTCTATGCTTCCATATATTTGGAAGAGAGTATCGTATTCCGAAGAAATTTTCTTTCATCAGTGGAATTTGATAAAGCCTCTGTCTGCCTCGCATGATAAATCATTTATTGTAAAAATACATATTTTTTCATGATAATTTCAAATAAATATGAATATAGATATTTTATTATGTAATCTTCCTTGATTTTTTGTTTGATGATAATTTGGATCTTTTCAGGTCGCGATCATTCTGTGATAATACGTTATCAACATGGAATATTATACCTCATGAAAATAGCCCGTCGTTCTTTGTTTGGCTGTGCCGCCGCAACAGCTGCCCTATCTGGAGTGGCTGCGATGGCGGAGGAACCCGGTGTGTCATCAGTGGTTCTTCCACGCCTGTTGAATAATCATCGGGTCATTGTGGATACTGATCCAGGCAATGACGATGCGATTGCTTTGCTCATGGCCCTGAGCGCACGTAATCTCCGTGTCGAAGCAGTGACTGTCACACCGGGAAATATTGGCTACGCCAAGGAACTGCGTAATGCGCTGTATGTCGTCGATCTGGCTGGTAAATCTGGTCAGGTTCCTGTGCATGCTGGCGTGCCCCACCCCATTCTCAACCGGCCCTATCCCGCGGCATCTTTCATTCATGGACCGGATGGCTTGGGAGATGTGCATGTTCCCGATGTTAAACAGAAGATCGACCCGGAGCATGCCATTGATGCCATGAGGCGCATTGTTCACGCTCATCCTGGTGAAGTGGTGATTCTGGCTCTGGGTGGCCTGACCAATGTCGCGACGGCGTTGTTACGCGATCCGGATATGGCGCATGCACTCAAGGGAATTGTTTTTGTCGGAGGAAGCAGATCCAGTCCCGTGCCGGGCTTCAACGCCATGGTCGATCCTGAAGCCGTGTCTATCGTGCTTGGTTCGGGTGCGCCGCTGGTGATGTTCGGGGGGGCATTATTTAGTGGAACGCCACAGGATCCATCGTTGCTGGTTCAGGCCGATTATGATCGGATTGCAAAGATGAACACGCCACGAAGCCGTTTTTTCATGGCGTCGAACAAGCTGCGTCTGACATTTGAAATGCAAGCACGCCATGCAGCGGGTTCGGTTAATGCAGATCCATTTGCGGCAGCCATCGTTATCAATCCGTCTATCGCTACGCAATATGAGGCAGTTGCGATGAAAGTTGAGTTGGACGGTTCTCTGACGCGTGGAACGATGCTGTTTGGAGATAACCGTTATAATGGCGAACCGACACCGCCACCCAATGTCAATCTTTGCATTGGTGGTTCCGGTGAAGGTTTCCGCAATCTTCTTTTTGAAACTCTGGAGCAGTCATAAGCCCCTGAATCCGATATAGGCTGATCTGGTTCGACGCGTGTCCAGAATATTTCTTGTGGTTTTTTGAAGATAGATTCATTGGGTTCTTCCAAACATCTTCTTGCATATGTCTTTTCTTCTTCCTTCTATATTGGAAGAAGAAAAGCTGGTGTCCGTCACTCATGGAAGCGGCCGGTCGTTTCTCTCGACGGATAGATGAGAGGAATATATTATTCTGAAAATTTGAAGTTTTCAGTAAATTTCAGGTATAATCATGTCTTCATCTGTGGGTTGCCTTACATAGTCCGGATGATGAACACGTTCTGGAAGGATGACTTCACTTCGTGAAACAGGGGCATAGGGAACAAGAGACAAAAGGTGCGAGATGCAGTTGAGTCTTGCCCGTTTCTTATCGACTGCCTGCACGACCCACCAGGGTGCTTCGGGAATACTGGAACGTTCCAGCATTATTTCCTTGGCAAGGGTGTATTTTTCCCATCGACGTCGACTTTCCAGATCCATGGGGCTGAGTTTCCACTGCTTGAGTGGATCTTCGATGCGGGAGCGGAAACGTGCTTCCTGTTCATCATCGGTAATTGAGAACCAGAATTTTACGATCTGTATGCCGCTGCGAACCAGCATGCGTTCAAATTCGGGAACAGATCTGAAAAATTCTTCATATTCTTCATCATTGCAGAAATCCATAACGCGCTCGACGCCAGCACGGTTGTACCAGCTTCTGTCGAACAGAACGATTTCTCCTGCTGCGGGTAAATGCGCGACATAACGCTGGAAATACCACTGTGTGCGTTCGCGATCATTGGGGGCGGGAAGCGCTGCAACGCGGCAGGTGCGTGGATTCAGACGTTGTGTGATCCGTTTGATGGCGCCACCCTTGCCTGCAGCATCGCGTCCTTCAAACAGAACAACTAGCCGATGTCCTGTGGCCGAGATCCAATCCTGTAATTTAATCAGTTCGCCCTGAAGATGGATCAGTTCCTTGAAATAGAGGCGTCGAAAGGCTCTGTTCTTGTCATCATAAAGGCTGTCGGGAGTATCCTCTCCATATGAAAGCTCAAACTCTTCATCAAGATCGTCGAGGATTTCTTCCCGAATATGATTGCGTACCTCTTTGGTCAGTTCAGGCGGGATGGAAAAATTTTCACCCATCTTTCTGTTCCTTTTTTCTATAAATAGAGGGTTTCTTTTATCGTGCGCTGTTTTGATCAGGATTTTCGATGGGAAACCCTGTCGATTTCAGTGGCAAACGGGATGATCAGAAATGTGTTCCGGATCATCCTGTGATGAATTTTTCCTAGAAAATATGCTTGAAAATGAAAAAAAGTATTCCGCTGATAAACATGGCGGCCGGAAGAGTGATGATCCACGCCATGCCCATGTTTCTCAAAGTGGTCCACTGTAGGCCAGACCCTTGTGCAGCCATGGTGCCGGCGACGCCGCTTGAAAGAATCTGGGTGGTCGAGACAGGCAAGCCATATCCTTCAGCAAGACCGATCGTGCCCATGGCAATCAATTCTGCGGAGGCACCCTGAGCATAATTCAGATGTGTTTTGCCGATTTTTTCGCCAACAGTGACGACGATGCGTTTCCAGCCGACCATCGTGCCCATGCCAAGCGCAAATGCGACAGCTATCTTGACCCACAAGGGAATGAAGCGTGTGCTCGCATTGAGATCCTGTGCGAATGTCTGGAGTGTGGAGGCCTCATTTCCGGAAAAGATTTTTTCCTGTTTCAGGACGCGAAGGGCGTCAGCGACCAGATACATGTCTGTACGGACGTTAGGCACCTGCGCTGCGGGAATAGCATTGAGTGATTTATAGTTGGAGACCGAAGCTGTGATTCCATGTGAAATGACGGCCAGTGCATTGTAGACCTCTGGCTGCGCAATATTTTTATTGCGAAGTGCTGCGGTCACGATATTGCGGGCATTTTCGATGTTTGGTTGGTTTGCTGCGGTTGTATGCGCAAGAAAAGTAGTGGTCGCTTCATTCGCGACCTGCACAAAGGCAGGCATTGAAGATTCCGGCATGGCGCGATTGAGTGCATAGGATGTTGGTGCAGCACCGATCAGAATGAGCATGATAAGGCCCATTCCCTTTTGCCCATCATTGCTGCCGTGGAAAAAAGAGACCCCTGTGCAAGTTCCAATCAACAGGGCACGGATCCAGCCTGGGGGAGGCTTATGTCCTTCAGGGGCGCGAAAAAGCGCCAGATGGCGGCGAAGAACGATGCGGAAAATCCATAAAAGAATAAAGGAAAGAATAAAGCCACACAGGGGGCTGAACAGCAGCGCACTGAAAATTTTCTGCACCTGTGACCAGTCCACACCATAGGTGATGTCTCCTGCAGGAGCCATGAGTTGGTTGGCTATTCCGACCCCCATGATCGACCCGATCAGTGCGTGGGATGATGAATTTGGAATCCCGACGGCCCAGGTCGCAAGGTTCCAGATGATGGCTGCGAGCAGAAGAGAAAAGATCATCGCATGCCCTGCACCGGAACCAACCTGAAGAATGAGTTCGACGGGCAGCAATGTGATGATGCTGTAGGCTACGGCACCGGATGAGACCAGCACGCCGAGAAGGTTCCACATGCCGGACCAGACCACAGCCACCAGTGGGGGAAGGCTGTTGGTATATATCACGGTTGCTACTGCGTTGGCGGTATCATGGAAACCATTGACGAATTCAAAGCCCAACGCGATCAGGAGCGCCAGAGCAAGCAGGGCGAAGGCCCCGAAGGCAATATTCTGTCCTCCTGCAGCCTGAATATCGGCAATGACGCTGTAACCCACGAAAATGAGAGCACATGCGATGATTATCAGGAAAAGCATGCGGAATGTCGGAGTTTGCCCCGCGTTCATTCGTGGTCGCATGTAACGAACGTGTGGCGGACCTGTGTCGGACAAAGTTTTTTCTCACGGCAGTGTTGGACCCGCTGCGATACTCACCATCGGTGCGGACGAGATGAAAGTTAATTTACTATGACATAAGAATAAAAGTAAATTTCAAAGTAACTTTAAGTTTATACTTTATTTTTGATGAATTTATATAAAAATAAATCTAAATTATTGATTTAAAAAGATTATTTTTCATGATAATCTTGTATTGATCGTTTTTTTCTGTTTTTTGCCGGTCTGAAGAGTAAGGACCATAAAACGATGATGGTTGAGGAAGCGCTTGAAGCATTCCTGATGTGGATGTCTGCCCAGAAAAATGCATCTCCGCGGACTCTGGAAGCCTATCGAAGTGATCTTGGGCGGTTTTTCGGTTTTCTGGCAACCCACATAGGGGGAATGCCGGATGCCGCTGGTTTGGGGCGTCTGCCGCTGGCGGATTTTCGTTCATGGCTGGCCCATGAACAGACGACGGCTCTCTCTGGTGGAGCCGCCAGTCGGCCGACGACGCGGGACAAGGCCGCACGGACACGGGCGCGAAGAGCCTCTGCGCTCAGGTCATTTTTCCGATATCTGGCGCGACATCAGGGAATAGACAATCCTTCAGTGGCTCTACTGGCGTCGCCCCGCGTGAAAGCCACCATTCCTCGTCCCCTATCCAGAGTGGATGCGCTGGAAGTGGCTGAAGGTGTTGCCTCCGGTGCAGCCAATGAAATGGTGCGGGAACGAGACAAGACGCTTTTCCTTCTGCTCTATGGTGCGGGTTTGCGTATTTCTGAAGCTTTGAACCTGAATGTTGGTGATCTGGATCGGGCCCGGGCAGAGGGAGCGCTTCGAATTGTTGGCAAAGGTGGACGCGAGCGATTGGTGCCATTATTGCCGGTTGTAACGGAACGCCTGGTTGAATGGCGTAAAGTTCACCCTGAACCTTCCGAGCATGCGCCCTTGTTTCCCGGTGTGCGGGGCAAGCGCTTGCAACGCGCAGTCGCTGAACGTGCGATGCAGGATTGGAGGCGCTTGTCAGGGCTCCCGGAAACAGCGACGCCGCATGCTTTGCGCCACTCTTTTGCTACGCATCTGATGGAAGCTGGCGCTGATCTGCGCTCCATTCAGGAACTTCTTGGGCATGCCAGCCTTTCCACTACGCAGCGTTACACTTTGGCAGATGAGACACGCTTGATGGATGTGTGGGCAAAGGCGCATCCACGTGCTCATATGAATGATGCGCCGGATGCAGATGATCCGGCTGAACCGGACGAGAGTGGAGAAATGGAATGAGTGGTCGCGTGTCCGGTCTTTATCCCGAGATTGAACCCTATGAGAGTGGCTTGCTTGCCGTAGGGGACGGGCATGAACTTTACTGGGAGCGTTGCGGGAATCCGGATGGGATTCCGGCCGTGTTCCTGCATGGAGGTCCGGGCGGCGGATGTACGCCTGGTCTGCGTCGTTTTTTCAATCCGGAACTCTATAATATCCTGCTTTTCGATCAGCGTGGATGCGGTCGCTCCCGCCCTCATGCTTCGCTGGAAAACAACACGACATGGCATCTTGTCGCAGATATTGAACAACTGCGCGAAAAATTTGGCGTCGACCGCTGGCTGGTTTTCGGCGGCTCATGGGGATCGACACTGGCTTTGTGTTATGCCGAAACCCATCCGGATCGTGTGAGTGCTCTTGTGCTGAGGGGAATTTTCACTCTGCGTCGGGAGGAGCTTCTCTGGTATTATCAGGAAGGAGCATCCTGGATATTCCCTGATCTGTGGGAGAAATATCTTGCACCCGTGCCTGAGGGCGAGCGTGGTGACATGATGACGGCCTATCGAAAACTTCTGACTGCGGATGACAGGGACGTTCAGCAACGGGCCGCGTTGGCATGGAGTCTGTGGGAAGGACGCACGGTTACATTGCTTCCTTCTCCTGAAGCTGTTGGACGTCACGAGGATGCTGATTTCGCACTCGCTTTTGCCCGGATTGAAAATCATTATTTCGTGCATGCTGGGTGGCTGGATGAGGGGCAGTTGCTGCGGGATGTAGAGAAGCTGCGTCATATCCCGGGTGTTATTGTGCAGGGGCGTTATGATGTCGTGACGCCGGCAAAGACGGCATGGGACCTGCATCGTGCATGGCCGGAGGCTGAGTTCAGGCTGATCGATGACGCGGGGCATGCATCATCCGAGAGAGGGATTCTTCAGGCGTTGGTTGAAGCAACTGACCAGATGGCGGAACGGCTTGGGAAGGCCGGCGGCTGATATGCTGCTGATGCGCGACGGTGACGTATGACTTTCCGGTCGTTCATTGTCGCGTTTCTTCTGTGTCTGCTTGTCTCCGGCGGGCAGGGGCTGGCGGCACCGTGCGATATCCGCCCCCTTGGTGTTGCTGTGCTGAATGACACAGCAGGTTTTCTGTCATCGCCGGTTCTGGTGGAGGGGCAGGCAGGATCAGCATCGACAAGCATGATTGTTGATACAGGGTCGGAGGGAAGTCTGATTGCTCCGTCTCTGGTTCACTCTCTCAATCTGATTTCTGATCCACAGCTCCGGACCATCGTGAGGGGTACAGGCGGCGGTGCAGATATTATGCCCAACGTCATCGTTCCCCATCTGGCGGTTGGATCCTTTCATATCGGATTATTATCGATACCATCAGGTGTTTTGCCATCATGGCCCCGAATTAACCCACCTATCGGTGGTCTGATTGGCGGAGACATTCTGGCGCAGCATGATTTGTGGTTTGATCCTGTTTCCGGGACATTTTCCTTTCTGGAATCAGGGAGGGTATGCGGCGCAATGGGGCCGGGAAGTGGCTGGTCCAGTGTTCCGCTGGTGCGGAGAGGCAATCGTGCTTTCCTGTCGGTATCTGTGGATCAGCATTTACTCCTGGCCCTGCTGGACAGTGGAGCGCGTTCTCGTATTCTATCGCGCAGTACTGCGGAAAAGCTGGGAGTGAAATCTGAAGCTCTTGAGCGAGACCCGGGGGGAAGCGCATATGGTGTGGATGGACACCGGGCGTTTTATCACTGGCATCGTTTCAATAGTTTCACGGTTGGTGATGAAACAGAAAAGAATGTTGTTCTGACAGTTGCACCTTTATCTGAAGATGTTGATCTGTTGCTTGGCGCCGACTGGTTTGTGAAGCACGAGATCCTGCTTTCATGGTCTTCCGGACATCTGTTTTTTCGATCGATTGAAAGTAAATAAAAAGGACTCTGTTTTCTGTTCAGTGTTCTGGATCTGGTTTTGGAATTTTGTTTGTCTGGAGTTGTGTTGATGAGATCTCTGCTGACTTCTCGTAGGCTTGCCGCGGTAGCGTTGTTTTCTGCTTTTGTCTGTGCTGGCGAGATGGCTGCAAATGTGGAGGTTCGGGCTGCTGATCGGGAGGTTTTGCGTCCTGTGGACAAGGGCTGGCTCGGCAGGATTGAAGATCAGCTCAACACAGTTGAAACCTTGAAGGCACATTTCCGGCAAATCGCGCCGGATGGCAAGGAAACGACAGGGACCCTCTGGCTCTCCCGCCCGGGACGGATGCGCTTTGAGTATGATAGTCCGAGTCCGCTGCTTCTGGTTGCAAATGATGGGAAATTTGTGTTCCAGGACAGGCAGTTGGACCAGACGACGGAGATTCCTCTGGAGCGGACGCCGCTTGGGCTGTTGCTTGGAGCCCATGTCGCTTTTTCCGGGAATGTGTCGGTCACATCCTTTGACCATAAGGATGGAGATATTTTCGTAACGGCCGTGCGGACTGCATCTCCCGGAGATGGCAGCCTAACGCTGAGATTTAGCGAAAAACCACTTGCCCTGATGTCGTGGACAGTTGTCGATGCGCAAGGACATAGAACTGAAGTGGTTCTGTCGGACATTCAGTATGGTGTCCGTATGCCGGATTCTCTGTTTAAATTACCTCAGGGTGACTGAGGCTGAGAGCACGAGAGATTTAGTGCGTTGCAGCTCAAGTTGGCAACGTAGAGTGCTCACGATTGCGGAGAAATGTTGATCTGTAGGAACGGATTTCACACCGATGTGGTGAAATGACTGAACAGGTCACGAATGGCACGACATCCAATCGTGCCATATTCGTTCAATCAGGATGTCATCTCGTTTCGTCTTTGTTCAACTTCCGCTTTCATCGCGGCCTGAACCTTTTCAAAAGCACGTGCTTCAATCTGACGAATACGTTCGCGGGAGACATGATAGTATTTCGCGAGTTCTTCCAGAGTGAGGGGATCATCCTTCAAGCGTCGTTCACTGAAAATATGACGCTCGCGTTCATTTAAACCCGACAACGCCGAGGTCAGCATGGCATGGCGATCGGACGATTCTTCATGGTCTCCAAGCTGGGTTTCCTGGTTCTCTCCGTCGTCAATCAACCAGTCCTGCCATTCTCCTTCGCCATCACTGCGAAGGGGAGCATTCAGGCTATAATCCGGGGCCGCCAGACGTCGATTCATATTGATGACGTCCTGTTCCGGAACCCCCAGTGTGGTTGCGATCTTGTTGACCTGTTCCGGCTGCAGATCGCCATCATCGATGGCCTTCATCTGTCCTTTGAGGCGGCGCAGATTAAAAAAGAGTTTCTTCTGGGCGGAGGTGGTTCCCATTTTAACCAGTGACCAGCTGTGCAGAATATATTCCTGCATGGCCGCACGGATCCACCACATTGCATATGTTGCCAGTCGGAAGCCGCGATCGGGATCGAAACGGCGAACAGCCTGCATCATCCCGACATTGCCTTCGCTGATCAACTCGTTCAGAGGCAGACCATAACCACGATAACCCATGGCGATCTTGGCGACGAGGCGCAGATGCGATGTGACCAGTTTGTGAGCCGCGGAAGCATCCCCGGTGTCGCGCAATCTATGCGCGAGAGAGGTCTCTTCTTCCTGCGACAGGATGGGAAATTTGCGGATTTCCTGCAAATATTTGGAAAGGTTGTTTTCGGGAGTCAGACTCGTGATCGACGACGTCATTGGAACACTCCTTCATGCCCGGAGGGGGTAGTCCTTTATCAGGCGCCATCAACTCCTTCAGGACGTTGATAACGCAGGCTACCTGAAACGGGGGCGCTTGGCATGGACTATGGGGCTGCCATCATTCCGACCTCCTTCTGAGCATCGGTTGCTGACGCAGCGTCCATTCCGGCGGCCTTACACTGGCGCGTCGAAAAGACCCCTATACATAGCAAAAAATCCCGAAAAAAACAATAAAACATCAGAATTTTCGAAGTTAATTTTCGGACATTTCCCGTTGTAGTGTCATGAAATCTTCCGGGACAGGCGTTTCAAAACTCATGGTTTTTCCGGTTCCCGGATGGGTGAAACCGAGGCGTGCCGCATGTAGTGCCTGCCGTGGGAAATCGAGTGCAGCGTCGCGGGCTTCGGGTGATGCATTGCGTGCGATGGAGGGAATCCGACGAAGATAGACAGGATCTCCGACCAGAGGATGTCCGTGGGCTGAGAAATGCACCCTGATTTGATGTGTGCGTCCTGTTGCCAGGCGGCATTCGACAAGCGCGGCATAATTTCCGAAGGCTTGCAGGAGTTTGTAACGTGTAAGCGCTGCCTTACCGCCACTGGAGACCATCGCCATGCGCTTGCGATCGCGCTTGTCACGACCGATTGCGCCTTCATATTCGCCTTCAGCGGGTGCTGGAACACCCCAGCAGATCGCCTTATAGGCGCGGTCAATTCGACGGGCTGCGAAATCCGCTGAGAGCGCGATATGAACGGGTTCAGTCTTGGCAACAACCATGATGCCAGATGTGTCCTTGTCCAGCCTGTGCACAATGCCCGGCCGACGTTCTCCACCGATCCCGACAAGGCTGCTGCCGCAATGACCGATCAGGGCATTCACCAGCGTGCCGGTTTCGTTTCCGGGGGCGGGATGCACGACAAGGCCGGCTGGTTTATCAAGCACGATCAAGTCGCTATCTTCGTAAAGAATGTTCAGAGCGATGTTTTCTGCCTGAGGGGATGCTGGCGCTGGTGGTGGAATATAGAGGTCCAGTTCCATGGATAGGCGGACGATGGACGCAGGTTCTGTGATTTGATGTCCGTTGCACGACAGATGACCAGCTTCGATCAGTGATTTGACGCGCGAACGGGAAAGGGGGGGAAGCAGATCGGCGAGGACTCGGTCCATACGCTGCCCGGCCTGCTCCGGCCTGACGGTCAGCGAAAATCTGCCATGGATTGTTTCAGTCACGTGGGCATTGTAGACGCACGGAGTTCCACAGGAAAGGCATGATGGAAATGCAGGACGAAGGAGCGGTTGTTTCGCCTGTTCTGAAGGCTCTTGTGATCGGAATGGGCATTCTGATTGTGCTGGGAACGGCGGGGCTTGTCGGTGTGATCATTCACCGCATGTCACATCCGTCGACTGCCGGGCTATCGGTTGTATCGGCTGCCGTGCCCGGGACGCCTTTGCTGCTATCGGAACCTGAGGGCACCAGGATTCTGTCCATGACGCGGATGAATGACCATCTTCTGGCCGTGCAGTTGACGGGCGGTGGGGCAGACCGCGTGGTGTTATGGGATGTAACCAGGAACGGCGTTGCCGGGACGCTTGCTCTTTCCCATTGAAATTTTACTCTTGCGCCGGAGGGATGCTTCGCTTATGGAGTGCGCCACCGGCCAATGTCCCGTTCGTCTAGAGGCCTAGGACACCGCCCTCTCACGGCGGCAACAGGGGTTCGAATCCCCTATGGGACGCCAAGCTTTTCAATAGCTTGCAGCAGGTTTATCTTAAAATCGTTGATTTTTGAGCCAATCCCGAGCCAAGCTGGGCAAGGATTGATCGACAATGAGCAAAGCCCTTACCTAAAGGGGGGCTGGTATCGTGGACCGGGCCAGTATCAGGCCCGAAAAGTGGTCGATGGCAAGCGCTATCGCGAGACCTTCGCGACCACCAGCCTTGCACGGCGCTGGCTTATGGACGTCCGAGCCAAAGCTCATGTCAGGCAGCTTGAGCCACCCGCGAGCCGGAGAAGTCAGATCACCTTGAGGGGACTGTTCGAACGTTATGGACGCGAGCACATGGCTGACCGTCGCGGCCACCTCCTCCTCACTTCTTGCCTCGCGGATCGCCGACCGTAGGCTCAGGACTTATTCTTTAAGATAGAAGATGTGGATTGCGGACATGAATGTATGAGCGCAGCGGGCGTATCGCGTTGCCAGCCGTCGCCAGTCTTTCAGCTTTGCGAACATGTTTTCGATCAGATGGCGCTTTTTATACAGATGCCAATTGTAAGGTGGCTTTGATTTCCTGTTCTTCTT